>WAAG01047335.1:19986-56381 GCA_013390105.1 Tichodroma muraria | reverse complement strand
GCCGCACGGCTTTTCGGAGTGCGTTTTTTGGTTTGGTTTTCGTTTTGGTTGTTTCGATCCCCTGGTGTCGCTCGGTGCGTTGTGGCGGGTCGGCGCTGCAGCCCCGCGTTCCTGCTCCCCCCGCCTGGGCTGGTGCTTCCCGGCAGCTCTGCCCGCAGCGGGGACAGCGACAGCGACGTGTGACTTTCGATCACTGTGCCGTAACCCCTTCAACTGTAAGGCAACCCCCCTCCTTTCTTCCCGCCCACCCCAATAAAATCTAAACTAATAAATGTAGTGGTGTCCTGTCCTCCTTCCTCCCTCCCGCCTCCTCTTCCTCATAAAACTTCCCTGGGGGGAGTGAGGAGCAGGGAAATATTTCTTGGGGGGTCCCAGCAGGATGGCGATGCGTGTGATGAGTTCGCGAGTGCTCTGGAGGTGGGACGCACGGGCACTTCTGCAGGTGCGGGCTGGGGACCCACTCTTACGTTAATTGGCGCTTAATTGGTTACGGATTTATTGGCGCCCCGTGGTGCCGACGGCACTCACGGGCTGGGCAAGCGCTGCCCGAAACTGCAATTTCTCCCCCAGGATGCGGTGGGGCAGCCCCCAAACTCGGGACCCGCGGGCGGGCCTGGGTGCCGGTGGCGGGGTGCGAGGGCCGCTCGGACATCCAGCCGGATCTCTGTCCCTCCGTCCCTCCGTCCCTCTGTCCCGCTGTGCGGGTTCGGCACCTGCGCTTCCAGCCCCCGGTCCCGGCCGTACCGGCCTCAGCCGCTGCCGGCTGCGGTCCAGCCAAGGCAGACAAGGGGATGAATTTTTTTCTCTTGACAATCTCCCCCTCATTTTTTCCCCACCCCCCCAGACCTTCCCTTCAGTTGTCGGAAGCTGCCTGTTGGTGCTGTTCCTACTTGCACAGGACCGGGGATGCGTGGACCTGCTCCTCTGCTTGGGCCACTGATGCGCTGCTCGGGGAGCATCCCCAAATTCCCATCCTCCTCCCCGCGGTCCTGCAGCAGCGCCCACTGCATCTGGGAGCTCCGGGGCCGTGCCGTGTGTCCCCACCCCTGGTGTCCCCAGGCAGCCTCGGGCAGTGGGGACCGTGGTGGGGGGAGAGGTGCCAGTGCTCCCCGCGGCTGCCTTGGGGAGGGTTTCGCATCCCCCCTCCAGCACCACCTGCCCCCGCTTTCCCGCTCCAGCGTCCTGGTGGAGAGCGAACGGGGCTGGCGCTGCGATGCTGCGGCTGGAAAACAGCGGGATCAGCCCCAGGAGCCACCCGCGCCGGCCCCCGTGCGACCTTCCAGGGTGGTGGCCGTGGCAGAGCCCCGAGGCGGGGGTGGCCTCCCGCACCCTTCGGTGCGACAGGGAGCTGCGGGCGGGGACGAGTGTCTATGTTAGGGGATTTTCCTTTAAGTGGTTCTTTTCCTTGTTGTCTCCTTCTGTGCATATATATAGATAAAAGATATGTAAGTATTTTTAAAAATTATTGCTATACCTCTACAATAAAATAATTGTTCTCTTCTGCAGTCACCGGCGTGGCTGTACAGGCAGTTTGAGTGAGGGTCACGTGTGCTGGGTCCAAGTGCATCAGTCCATGCATCCCCAAGCCCTTCCTTTAAAGGGGAAAAAGTTAACACAGCCCTCCTGGGGCTGGGAGAAAAAAACAAAACAAAACAAAACCTGCGCTGGGCACGAGATGAACCGGAGCTGCCCTCCCCGATTTAGCGAGCACATGAGAGATAAAATCCAGCAGGTGTACAACACACAATCCCCCAGACACACACCTTTTTTCTTCTTTAAACAAAATTGATGCACACTTCGTCATTCTTATAAACTGTGTTCCACTATAGCTCGGTAAATCGGTGATGCTGAGAGACACAGCCAAGAGGGGAGCCCGAATTTTGGTTTTGGCGTCGTGGTCCTAAACCTCTCCACCCAGTGCCCCACAGTGGCGCTGGGCCAGGGCTCTCCTTTGGGGTGTTGGACTCCAAGGGATGCTCGTGTCCCCCCACTTGATTTAGGCAGCAGAAACACCAGGTGCCACTGATCAGTGACTTATCCAGCAACTCCCACACCGCAGTTTGGGCATTCCCCTGTCCCACTCGCACAGACACGGAGCATGGTGTTGAAGCTGGCTGCTGAGCACAGGTGGCTTTGGAGGCACAGAGCTGACCCGGTCCAGATCACACCAAATCATGGCCGTGTCCTCAATGCCCGGCTCCGTTTGTTTCAATCTTTTTCCAGTCAGTGCCGGCAGGGTGGGCAAGACTTGACTTCTGCCCGTTGGCGGGCGGGAAGGGTCACGCCTGGGTTTGGGGGGGCCCAGCACCCCCCCTAATTTGCGAACTTCTCCCACTGTGGGCTACCTCAAGGCTGGCACAGGCATTGCCACCCCGAGCATGAGTCAGGGCAGGTAAGGTGGCACGGTGCCCGGTGCCCGGCTCCAGGGGCAGGCGCCAGCAGGATTGCCAAGCTTTTTAGGGCAACCCGGTTCTGAGAGAGCTGCCTACTTGGCTCGTGCCTCACCTCTCCAGCAAGAAGGCTGCTGGGTGCGTGGCTACCATTAGCGCTCATTGTTTTTATTAAAATCGCGCTTGCTCCTGGAGCACAGGGCTGCCAGGGCCCGGGGGCTGCGGCCGCAGCGCCGCGGGCTGGGTCACCCCGGCAAGCAGGAGGAGGGACAGACGGGAGAGCATTCCTCAGCTTGGGCTGCCCCGTAGCTTTTATGCTGGAGCTCCACGGACCTGGAATAACCCACGACCTATTTGCTGCTACCAGAGCATTTGCTCTGAGCCGTGTCCCTGCTTTGCTGTTGAACCGCTGCGTGTGGCAGGGAGCTGGGGCAGGTGGTGATGGAACACCCTTAGTGGGCCATGCAGAGGTGGGCAGAGGCTGGACAGGGTTGCTGCTGACTGGGGAGACCAACTCCTCTGTCGGGCGCAGGACGTGCTTTGGGAACTCAAACCATCATGGCCGAGCATCATTTAAATTATTAAGGAATTATAACTAAAAATTCTGTTGTAAGTTTCAGAGTTGTGCCCACTAACATGACTTATTACAGTTATTTTGCAGGCAGTCTTCCTGGCAGGGAGCAGACAACAGGTGATTACAGCTGAATAAGGAGCCACTGGTTTGTGGTTTTCCCTGCGCTGACCTCCGTGTCAGCCAGTCGCTGCTAATTCATACACTTTGAGCAGCAATTAATGCACGGAAAATCCCATGTTGGTTCCAGACCTGTTTTGATTTTGTCAGTGAAAAGTCTGCAGGTGAACCTCCCAGCTGTGGAAGCTGCTGCACTGGAGAGCCTTTCATGTCGCACTGCCGAGCACAAAATGCTGTGGGGAAGGAGGAGGGTGAAAATGGTCACAGGGCTGAAGCCTAAAGGGAAACATCTGCCTATTTCCAGTTAAATCCCTATTCAACGCTACTTTTCTTTTTTTCCCTGGACAGACAGGACTTTTCCAAGAAAACCATGTGAGGATATTTTTTAACAAAAACCTGCAATTTTAGGAAACAGCATTCTGGACCTTATGTACATTTCTAGTATCACTTCCTGTATATTTTTAAGCTGAAATCCTCTTAGCATGCAAAGTAAATAGATTATGATATACTGAAGGATTAAGAATCACTGTCTGGTGTCAGATTAATCCCTCATATAGACCATCACTTGTACTGACAGAAATATGGCAGCAATTCAGCAAAATAGCTGTATGGCAAGGCGATGTGTCGCAGCCTCTTAGGCAGACCGAGCCCCCCGTGGTCCGGCCCCAGGCCGTGTGTTTTCCAGAAATTCGGTTTCAGCCCGTGGGACGTTAAGGGCACTCTCCTCTAGGAGCTCGGCCGTCGCTGCCTCGGCTCTGCGTGGGGAGGCGAGGCAGCAGCTGCTCTGTTTCAAAGCTCTCTTTATTTGTTTTTCCCTGTTGAGTGTACAAAACCCCACGGGCTGCAACCCCTCGGCTCCCTCCAAACCTCAAACCAGAGCGTCTCTTCCCAATACTCGCGTGGAAAGGTGCAGATTGGGATGAAGTGTTGAAATGGCGCAACCGAAATCACCCACCAGGCAGCAGAATGTTGACTCATAGGGGAAAAAGGACTGCAAACATTTTATTTGGGTAAAAGCAGAATTTTTGTTAATGACATACTAATGGCTTGTGGGTTTTGTTTTTATTTTACATTGTGCTTTCATTTTCAGTCCATCGTACAGATTTGTTCACGGCATAAAGCAAACTTCCAGAAGCTCCCTGGCTTTGGGTTTCAACCACCCAGTGCTCCCCCAAAAAGCTCAAGATTAACCCACACCTGTGCCTATGCCAGAGCACAAAATATCCGTGTCCGTACGCTCTGCGCTCCATCAGGTGGTGGGAGGAAGGACCCACGATGATGCTCGTCCCTCTTCACTGCCAGAAAAAAAATAGAGAGGGCTGGCACAGGTTCCCTTCTCAGTGCGTTTTCTCTTTGTGGTTAGAGGAGGCAGATTAAAATCTGGACTCCAATGGAATGATGCTTAAGAGGCTCCGCATCTTTTTTTCAAGGCAAAATAATGGTTATTCAACTAAGATGATATATCTAGATATGAAAATTGAGAGCATTCTTTGAAAAATGCTGCTGACTGTGAAAGGCTGCTCTTTCACAGAGGTATCCTGAGTGAAGATCTTATCTGCTGGTATCTCAATAGGACGGTTTTCAGAGCCTTAAGTGGAAATTCAAATCTGCTTCGAAGTGAAGATTGTAAAAACATATAATGCACAGAGAATTACAGACTTTCTCCTGAAAAGCTTATGGATTCATCCAAGAAACCCTACCAAATTTTTCAGCATTGAGTCTGTACAGTAAATGGGGATCAGCAATTACTCGCTTTTTTGACACTTTTGATGAAAATGTCACCAAGTTGCCCTCCACAAGCAAACACAGGGCACTTTGTGCATGGACATACCAATATGAACTCAGAAATAATTTGGAGATCTAGGAACAGGGTATTTTCTAAGCCTGGTGTTTTGTCATCTGCCAGTGATCAGTGGGCTGGCTGGCAGTTTGCCGAAGAACTTCTTGTGAACTTCACCACCTTGCTGAGGTTTCCTCTCCTCTGCTTTGGCAGCTCAGTCACACCATCCCAAAGTGGACAATTTGGAGAGACCCACTGTCTCCAGTCTCCTGTGGGGGAAAGACAGGCAGATCAGGCAGGTTGCAGGGAGAGGCACTGGGGGATGGAAACACAGGTATCAAAATACCACCCCAACCCAGCGAGAAGAGACAACTGTAGACACAGTCCCACTTTGGCCTGGGAATGAAGGATGTAGCCCCAAAATGGTGAAGGATGGCTTATCATTCAAGGTAAGGCTTTTCTCATCTGTTTTTAAGCCCCTTCACGCCCCCTTGCCCCTGCTGTTCCTGGGAAAACCAGGCACTGCAGCTCCAGGGATGTGCATGGTGTCCCCCGGGATGTGAGGGGCTGGCAGCTGAGGCTCCACCTGCCTTTGAGACCCCTCACCTTGTGCTTGGAAGCTTATTGGCAAAAGTGAAACTTCAGGTTTTTGTTACCTTTCAATTAGGCTGGGCTAATGCCAGCGTGTGGCCAGCCAGGTTTTAAAGTGGGGATGGCATTTGGCACTCCTCACGCAACGCAAACGCGTGACTCAAGCACAAATCCCCGTCCTGCACTCTGTGCCCGTGCAGGGTGGAAGCCTGAGCCCCCTGGTTTTGCAGAGGACATGGTGATGGGGAGAATGTGTGCCACCAGCAGAGGTTATTTCATAACCCGGGCTAGCGTGCCTGCGAAATGCATGAAATGCTTTGCCTTGGAAAGCGATGTAGTCTAGTGAGTCATTGCTTTCTTTTGAATTACAGATGAGTAGCCAGCCCTTCATGATGCAAAGAAAAAAACTAGGTGTGGAGCTGGAAACAAAGGGAAACGTGTGTTTGTCTTGTCTCAGAGGGCAAACCACACCGGCTGGCGTGGGAAGAGGGGGTGGGCTTGGCCCCAGGAGGTGGCTGTCAGGGCTGTGTCAGGCTGTGGGAGCACTGGTGAGGGTGGACAGGATTCATGTGAGTGACTCCCTGGCTCCTTGACATCAGGAAAGGTGAAAAAAAAAAAAAAAATCTCCGAACTCTTGAAGTTCCACAGGGAACCTTTACCAGAGCAGCAGCTCCATCTCATGGCATGTGCACTTCACCACAGAGATAGAGATCTCCCTCTAAAACTGCATTCCCTCCACAACTTCCCTACCTCAGCATGGAGGGAGCAGTAGAAGTGCAACAGCTCCAAACAAGCTCTGTATGGACATTGAGCTCCCAGCCCATGGCTTGGCTCTTCCCTTGCAGGGAGATGGTGAGAGTCAAAAAACACACAAAACACAACCCCTTGAAAACCCTCAGACGTATTCTGGAGATGATATGAAAGTGTCCCTGATGTCCCACCCGAACCACTGCTTGCATCCCAGACCCCACCAGGCTATTCCAGTGTGGAAATGTGAAGCACAGCTTCACCACTGAGACTTCTGCCTCGAAAGGCACCTCTCTCTTCAGGGAGGTTATGAGGTGCCTCACTTGGTAGCAGCCCTCATGGTGGGGCTGTGTATATGTGCCTTGGGGTTTGGGTGGCTTCAAAACCACCCTGTGGGCTCTCCTTGCTCTCTGAATGGCACCTGCTGGAGGCTTCAAAAATATGATTTTTTTTTTCAGTAAAGCCCTGAGGAACATCAGTGACTGAAGGCAAGGAAAGGGTGGCTCTTTTGTCCCTAGAGCTGTGTCAGGGCCTTATGCAGAGGGGTTCCTGCTGGTGGTTGCTCTAGGGATGAAGACAGTAGGTAGGCAGGTGAATGCAGGCTGCAAAAAGACCCCACACCATGCTTGACCATGTAAGAGTTCAAGGCTGTTTGGGTCAAACACCCTGTTGCTCGAGGTGCAGGGTCTGGAGTGCATCAGGTGGGCATCTGACCTGGGTCTGTGATTTGTGATTTGTGACTTGTGATTTGTGTCTCTGTCTGGGGAGATGTCACCAAGAACCCAGCCCTGCAGAGCCGCCTACTTGCTTTTTTAAGAAATACTTTTTAAAAAATCCTATTTGCAAACCTCTCTGGTCACACTAATGCAGACCTGGGGGTGTCATGTGGGAAGCCTGTGATGTGGCATGAAGCTTGTAAAGGTATTTAATGTTAATCAAGGGCTGAAGAGTGGTAATGACTGGAATCCTCCTCTGATATCTGCATCTTTCCTGCTGCAGCATCCTGGCAATAAAAGATGCCGTAATAATTTGATGAGAGTTTTCATTGTGCAGGAAGATGGCTGTCCAGGAACAGAGGCAGCCAGCTCTGCAGCGCTGCTCCCTATGGTAATGAGCTTCTAGCTCTCCAGAGAAGGAAAACATGAATATCCTGACAGGAGAGCATCTTCTCGTGCCCTGGAGAGTTCAGATCGTGGGGCTTTTCATGGAAATGATGTGGTCCTGCTCCAGCAGGCGAAGGGAGGAGCGCTTATGGGAAGGCACACCCTGTAATTGAAAAGCCACTAAGTCATCTCAGACCTGCAGGGATAGCAGGATGGAGGCAGTGGTTTGCTCTGTCTCCACAGGTCTGAGGCAGAACAGAGGATCCTTCTACTCTCCTGGAGTGGGAAATACAGAGAAACCTCTTCCCTGCACTGCTGCATTGCTCCCAGGAGGCTACGCTTTTTCTCCTGGGATTATTCTCAAGGGCATGATGAAGGTGGGAAAGGACAAGAGCGGGAGAGAGGAGAATAGATGAAGGTGCCCCAGGAAATTATTTTAAACATTTGTTTTATTCAGATGAAGACTGCCTGGTTCCAGACTGCAGGAATGACTAGGTGGAAGGACATGCCTGCTGCTAGGATCCATAGGTACCACTTCTTTTTACTGGGAATGCCTTGTTTCCCTTGAGTAGCATAATACAAAACCATTCTGGCTGATAGGTATTCAGCTGATTGATAATACATTAAAATTATCTCCTGGTAGCCATAAGGAGCCATTGGCTTCAGCATCTTAAATTGCCCAGCAGAAGATCAGTCTCTGGTCCAGGAACAAGAGAGCAGTTGAGATTAACGTTTTCCAAAGGGTCTTGTTTGTACCAAGGCAGTTGTCCAAGGTGTTTGGAGCCTTGATTTCACCGACCCAAGTCTGGGTGCTGCTACATGGAAACACTGAACTAACCTACACAGTTGCTCAGGATTATCAAATCCCAGAATACCACAGACCAGGAGGGACCTCTGGGACCACCCTGCCTGGGGCAGCACGGCTGGGCTGGGTCTCAAGCAGCACGGTCCTCCAGGCCTCCCTAATCTCACCTCCACGATGGAACATGAACACCAAATCCTGGCCACTCCAAATATTGTGGATGGGATGCTCACTTCTCATTTGCCTCAGCTCTGTTGCCTGAGGAGCCATACCCACACAAGCCATGCACAGGGCAAGGAAAGCTGCAGCTTATCCTCATTCCTCCACCATCTGTCTTCATCCCCACCTTTGTGCTCAGTGGTGGGATCCTCTGGCCAGCCCAAAACCAGTCTGGCAAAGCCACATGGACTGCATTTGTCCTACTGCCAGCTGGGAACACCTCAGCAGCCCTTGCCCATTGTCACCCTCACACCACGGGGCTGCAGGCAGGACACAGGTGACCTGTGCTGCTGCTGGAGGGACACAAGTGACCCCCGTGGTAGCACAGTCTTGCCTCTGAGCCACTTCTAATGCTTTCCTCCAGAAAACAAATCTTGTTCAACAGCTTGAGCACTGCTTGGCTGCGTGACAGCCAGCTGCTCTGGCAGGTCACTGGGAACAGTTTGTTGCACGATCTCTACAGTTTCAGGGAGGAGAAGCTTCCTCATAGCTGAGAGCAGCAGCGAGTGAGGAGCTCACGTGCTGTGATGCACCCACAGAAGACAGGCCCACGTCAGATCCATCCCTGCCGAGGCCTCCGTGGCCGTTTGCACTGGGAATAGCTCACCTCTGGCTCCAGCTTTTCCCCAACAAACTGGCAAAGGAGGGCAGAGCAAATCCTCCAGCTCACAGCTGCAGGGATCTTCCTGTAAAATTGCCTGTGCAAGAAGGGCCGGGTTTTGGGTGTGCTCCCCTTGGGTGGCACCAAGCCCAGTATTGTGCGAGCTCCCGCTGAAGCAACATGTGGGAAGTGGTGTCCGGGGGATGCCAGCCCGGGGGAGCAGGGGGTGGAAGGGGGACCTCAGGAATGGGCTGTCCATCATGCAGCAGCCTGGTGCTGGTGTCCAGGGGAAGAGCTGCTGATGGAGGGTTTGGGTTGGATTTGGGATGGGTTGAACTAAAGCCACGGGCTGGTCCAGACAGAAGGATCTGCTGTGATTTGCTGGGTGCTGGTTCCTGTGCTGGCTCCCAGCTGCTGCAAGACTTCTGGATTTCCACATGCCATTAAAAGTCAGGACAAAATGTTGATGGAAATGTTTTCTCAGAAGCATAAAGTTAGCGTTACATGGACGGCTATTCTTCTCCAGAAACCTTGGTGTGCACTACAGGCTCCCCTTACCCTGCCAGCCATCTTCCTCTGCAGCCCATAGCTGCTGCCTCCCCTCCCTGGGTCCAGAGCAGCTCAGATGGAAGTGCCCCATTTTCCTGTGCACAAGCAGCTCTGTGATGTATGCTGAAATCAAAACACCTACTCCCAGGTCACAGAGGTCACACTTTGACCCACCAGCTTTTAGCAATGATGACCACTCGGTTGCAGTAACTTTTTGGAACCAAAGAATACTTTAACCACTCCCTTGGGTAAGTCCTTAACGATGTGATGGCAAAGCTTTCTTCTGTGCATCACTCTCCTTATACAGCCTGAATGTTTGGGCTTCTGGATTTCATTGTCGTAGCCCAGAGACTTCAAACTAACTTCTCAGTTTATTAATTCACTGCTTATGTGAAGGCAAGGAGGTCTTCCACACAGCTCGGGAAGGAACAGTTAACTGCTGGCTAAGCCAGCTGCAAACCCAGGAATCCCCCCAATGTCTCCAGACCATCACTGCTGCTGTGCTTTACTTCACTCCGTGTCCTGAGGCCACCAAAATCATCCAAAGGCCAACGGAGAGGTCCTGTGAGAAGAGGATTTCCCTCTGGTGTGACCCTGACGTGGTGAACTCTGGCACCTGGTCCCCAGCCCTTGCCCATCCTCCACCCAGTGCAAATGCACAGGGGCCTGCAGGAAGCTGCAGAGGTGGGGCCGCTGTGTGTTCTTCCTCAGTGCTTCAGGACTGGTAGAACAGCTCTTAGAGCACAATTTTACTTGGCACAGGCTGGTTTTGTAATGAAAGAAATAAATAAGTGCCATCCTGCTCTGCTGAAAGGTTGAAGTGTTTCCTTTTTTTTTTTTTTTTAATGATGTGTTTGCATTGAGGCCAAACACCGAATACTTTGCCCTCAAAAATAAAAGTTTAAACAGGAATTGTAATTGGGAGGAGGCTAAAACACAGACACTCCTGTGCCTTCATCTGTGCTGCCACGAGATTCATTTTATCATTTGTTATACTTTATTTTAGTTTCTCCTCTGAAGTGGAACCGAGGAGGCGCGTTCGCACTGCCAGCTGCTGACTCATCAGCTCTGGAGAGAGGCTCGCCCTGCGCAGTGCTCTGAGTGCAGCCCACCGACTAACCAGCCCCTGGGACCCCAGAGCAGGCCGGGAGGGGACGTCCCCGTGGCAGATGAAGGACGTGGGGGGCACCGGAGGGTTTCCCTGCCTACCTGGAAGTCTTCTCCTTCCCTCGCCCCGAAGCGTGCGAGCCACTGCGGGACAGGGAGGGGGACACGGGCCGGGCAGCGTGGGAAGGGATGGACCACCTGCGTTGGCAGCACCCCGCAGTCAAACCAGTTCAGAGCTGTAATGAAGCCGTAGGGTGGCATTTCACTCCTTTCCCCTGCAATCTTCCTCTGGGAAGCGCCGATCCAAGCGCTGGTTAGCTCGTGTGAGGCACTCGTGGATGGAGGATGAGGCTGTAGCGTGCTGCGCTCAATACAAAGCAGCAGGTGAAGCCCTACTCTAGCAGAACCCTACGGGAGCACTTCTGCCAAGGCCAGCAAGAGCCCTGCAGGCAGACAGCTTGCAGGGACAGGCTTGGGGAGTTTCAGGAAGCTTCAAAATAGAGTAAATAATAATAAGCAGAAATAAAATAATAAATCAGAAATGGGTTACCTGCTCTGAAGGAACGGCTCTCATATTTCCTTCAAAAAAAAAACCAACAAAAACACCCACCGTGTTATTTACATTCCATTTAACTCACTGAAAAACCCAAACAAACAGAGGTATTAGGTAACTTTCACTTTTTTTATAAAACAAAGCTATTTTATATCATGTTATTCAATGGATGAATTAAAACACTTAATATATTGCTTATACAAGTCTATTCACGTAGGATATGTATATTCCCTCGAACACCACAACAAGTTAAAGCAGCCGTGATTTTTGCGGATGAGGCAGCGCGGAGATGCAAGGCCAGCAGCGGATGGGGGATCCCAGCGCGGTGGAGACCTGCTGCAGGACTGGGATGGGCAGTGTGGGACTCGTGGCTGCAGGAGCCCTCTCCCCGCAGTGGGGCAGCGCTGAGGTGGTGGGGCTCGGCACGGGCCGCCCGCCTGAGCGCTCTCCTGTCTCGGGAGGGCTGTGCGCTGCCAGGTGGCTGCAGGAGCTGCTTCAGGATGAGGCTTCATGTTACAGCTTGAGCCGAATTAACAGCTGCCAGCATCAAAAAGAAGTCCTGCTGCAGGCAGTGTCCTTCTGCCCCTCGCTTGGCGCTGCCTGTGGTGTCTTCTAAACCCCACACAGGGCAGGCTGGGTCACGGGATGGACAAAAGCCCACGGGAAAGAAAACTAACAGCTTTTTTTGGGTTGGGTTAACGAGCTGTCAGCTCCCTGCGTGGTCCCGGGAATGCGGGTGGAAGAAGGTGGCAGCGGGACTGTCCCATTGTGCCGGTGGCAAGCTGCTAGTTCAGCTTCGCTGCGCGCTGGAAGCGCGTCCACAACTGGCGTGTTTGGAACGACCTCTTTCAGCTGTGGCTGTAGGAGCCACCTGGCCTCCCCGCACCTGCAGACTGGCTCCGTTCCTGCCTTCCTGCCAGTACAGCGACGGGACACCCGGACAGGGCAGGAGATAAAAATCCTCGTCTCGCCCCTTGTGCAAACACTCTGGCCCGTCCCTGCCCGGCTGCCTTCACGGGACAGCTCTTTCGCCGTGCCCTTCTCGTGCCGGACTCCTGCTCTCCCCGGGCTCTCTGGGATGGCAATGCCAGCGCTGCCCAAGCGAGGCCGCCGCCTTCGCTTCCTCCAGAGCGCCGCAGGAGCCGCGGGCGCTGCTGCTTCCCAAGCCGTGGAAGCGGGGAGGCTCTGCTGCTGCTGGCTCCTGCACAGAGCAACAGAGCCACAGCAGCACCTAACAAACCCTGCCTGTTTGCGTTAAATCAGGGATACTGCTGCAAGATACGGAGATTCAGGTGATTGGTGGACTTCTACTTTCCATGAGCCGGTAGCTGAGTTCTCCTGCCTCTCCCTGCTGGGAATTACGCAAACCAAGCTCACGCCGCAATGCCTTGGTTTTTCTCCTGGACCCAAATGAATTTTCAAGACATGAATTACCAATATTTCTAGCTTCATCCCCCTGTGCATATTTGAAAGACATTTGTTCACTTACCTTCCTGGCTGCTGGAAAAGGTTTTCTTGGTCAGGGAGGTGGCGTGGCCATCCTCTCCAGGCTTCGTGTCCTCTGCCTGTCTGCGGCTGGTGGGTCTCGGAAAACAAAACAGAGGTGATAGAAGGGGAGGGAGCAATGACTGCAGAGTTGGGGAGACACTGCAGAGCAGAGCAAAGCTGCTCTGTTTGTTTTCTATCTTTTCACGTATACAGCAGCCTGTGTAATTTCCTGGCTACAAACTGCAGCTCTTGTCTATCAGATGCCAGTAGGTTTGTTGGCTGAGCGTCGCTAGGATCGCCCATTTGGCCGTGCAGTCGCTCCAGCACTGTCCTGTGATTCAAAGACGAGCTATAAAGCTGGTGGTTTTTTGAGTAATTACAGTTTTGTTAAGCAGGACAGGCTGGGGATGTGCGACACACATAGTAGGCACCAGGCACTGCTGGCAGCCCCGCATGGAGGAAATTGGGCAGATGCCAGGAGAGGATATCAGACCCAAAATACAGCACTGATTCTCTGAAATTTTTGTCCCTACACCACTTTCATCACTGAAATACTGAAATCCAAGTTGTGAAGGAGGTGCAGGGAGGAAAGCGTCAGGTATGTGTTAAGGAAAATGCAGATAGATTTGGTTGGGTGATTTTTTGTGTGTGTGTGTGTGTTTATTTGGTTTTGTTTTTTTTTTTTTTTTTTTTTGGTTNGGGGGGGTTTGCTAGTCTTGGTTTCTTCAGTCATCATTAATCTCTGCTTACACAGGCATGTGGAAAGGCAATCCATTCCCAGTGCAGTGGAACTGGAAACCTGGAGGCCACATTGTGCCATCTTGGCTCGCTGGCTCGCCACTCGTCCTGCCATCCACAACCTTCCAAGCCACAGTGAAGTCCAAGGAAGCATTGCTTTCATCAAGAACGAGTCAAGTTGAGAATATAAATTAAACATCCAATGCCAGGCCAACTGGGAACTCTTTTGGGAGGATTCTCATCATTTGGGTAGCTTTTCTTCCTCTGTGGATGTAGTCATGTTTGACTCAAGTGGTGTTTTACTCAAGGGTGGCTTTCAGGTATGACAGTGGTGTAGCTGTGAGAATAAAAATGTGAACGCTTTTGTGCAGCACCCGATTTCTTCACTGCCACAGTCCAAGATCTCACTCAGCTTTGATAATGCAAATAATACATTCCAGGCATAAAGAGCCCTCTATTACTGATGAGAACATAAACAATTAAAGAAGAAGCTGAGATTTTCCCTGTGCCATTTTCTTCCCACTACCAGCCAGAAGAAAGCCATGCAAGCAGCTGGGCACATGCAAAGCAACTAAAAGCACCTCTCCTCATCAGCTTTCTCGAGACGTTTTTAAGCTGCAGTAATGCAACTCTCCCATCACACTAAGCTTTATTGGTTCGGTATGAGAAACTAAGAAACTTCATTGGAGACCAGATTATGCTGGTTGCAAAAGCAGGGGGATTCTTCTGCTCTTGGACCCCATTATCTCCTCCGCAGTGTCTCGATCAGCTTTCTTACACACAGCCCCGGATTCTGCCGGGACCCGCAAATTGCTTTTTTGGCTGCCAAATTGCCATGACCCTTCTATTTTTACATTTTAAAAGAGCTTAAACCCCTCCATCCTCTTTGGATGTGTCTTTAAAATTGACCAGTACTGGGAGGATTTCATGTATATCCGAAGGCTTAGAAGAAGATGTTACTTCTACTGAGCTTCTAGTTTTACAGTCAACAGACATGAAAAGCCCAGAGGGGATAAAAGGAACTTAACCAGTTCTGTCTAATGCATATAAATCTACCTAAGAGCTCAAGGCACTGGAAGTACTCAATGCACTACATTTATCTGAGTCTAAGATACAGAAATGGGTCTTCAGCCCACATGCCACATGTCCCATTTTGATGCCAAGTTAATATGAATTAAGAGACTGAGATGAATAAACAAGGTCAGTCTGGGCTGGGCCAAGTTGAATCAATGTAAAATAATTGTCAGTATTTTCTGTCAGCAACGCTGGTTTATCTTGGCTCAGGATTCTCGGTGCTATAGATTATAAAATGTTTTCAGTAGAACTGTTGGCAGACATTTTATTGATTTTTCTTTGTTTTTTGAATGCTGGAAAAATTTCCATTAAGTATACACGCCATTCATGTGATGAAGCCAAATTGCTTTTTCAAACTTTTCTTTCTTCAAGTGTGCTAATGCGTTAATAGATTAGCAATCTAATTTAATCAAGAGGACCTTTGTCTGGAATCAAGAGGCCACGGAGCACACCTTGATGCATCTTGAGCACTTATGGGCTAAGAAGAGTTAATTTTGTGTTTTCAAGGTGCAGCATGCACACTGACTGATTCATTTGCCCCTCTGAATTCAGGAATGCATTATCCCAGTTTTACAGATGTGGAAATTGAGAGTGCAACTTTGCACAGAGCCATCTATATCTGCCTGCTGTTGCATTCTTGGGGCACATGAAGCTCCTGGGCTGAGCAGTGGCAAAGAATGAGAAGGAAGGGAAGAGAAGGGAAGAGAGGGAAGGCTGCAGCAACCAGGCAGGAGCAGCACTGGATCCAACTGAGCTGCTGGATCCCACTTCTGACATGAATTTCCTCCACCACATTGCCACATCCCTGCATCACACCTATTAATAGAGTTTATTTGGAACTGAAAACTGCTCAGGCAGATAGAGCAGCTGGTAGGATTACACCTGGACCTGGCAGACGTTATTTCTCAACCTATATTCCTGCTATTTTAAGACTGGGTTTGCTTCCTGGTTAAAGAGGACTTTCAAAAAAGGTGGAAGCCATAACGGTGATGTACACTTACTTCAATTGCACAGAACAGTCAAGCAGGAGTAAGAAATCCATTTAATGCTGTTTTTTATGTGACACACAAAAGGGGTTGCTGTGGGATATCTCCAATTCCCTTCCTCTATGCTGATTTAATAACCAACATACAGATCTGACAGATGCTGTTAGAATTTCCTAAGGTTTGGTCAGTGATGCCACAGATCCAAAACATACAGACATGCTCACGAGCTTAAATAAAAGCTTTGTAGAGAAGTAGGAATGTGTGTGTTTTTAAGTACATAATCAACAAGAAAGTTTTATGATCAAAATTACTGTGATGATAAACACTTTTGCCTTCTATCCTAAACATTTTTATTATAATAATAGATAGCCTAATTAAAATGGGGAGTAAGTAGTTCTGGTTTGGGGGTGGGGACTAGGTAGATGGATAACGAGCTAAAAACCCCTCCAACCCAGCTTCACACACCTCCTGACACTGCCAACAAATGGAAGATATTTAAGCCCACAACACATCCATGGTAAGGAAAGAGAATGACCCAGTCACTGATGGGGAGGAAACCCACACTGCAGCTACCAGGGCCAGTGCTGAGGAGTGAGTGCAGTCACAGCTCTGTGAGACTCTGGTGCCAGACTCTGACAGGGTCACAGGCACTCACTGGTTGACTCGTCCTGAAATAAGCTGTCTCACAGGCAGCTGATCAGCTCCTTTGTGTGGCTGAGAGGATCAGCATGCTACCTTGGTCCTCTGAACTACAGCACCCAAAAGATTCTCCTTAAGTACAGGCTTCTGCTGCAGGGTTATGCTGATCAAAACGTTTTCATAAACAGACAACAAGAATAATGGGAGGACAAGAACTTTCAGGCTAAAACATGGACACTTGGAAGTGAGAGAAGGCAACGGGCAATGCCAAACGTAAGCCCGATGTGAGATCTTTATCTTATGAAATTATTCACTGGACTGTGCTCTGTTGGTGGTGTTTGACTGTCTTTTTTATGTCAGAGTGAAAGAAATCAGGCAACAAATGAAACACTGCTTTCTGGAATGTTGTCCTGAAATCTTTACTGCCCGTAATTTTGTGTGTGTGTGTGTGTATGGCTCAGAAAGCTGACTACAGCTCTCCACTGGCAGCAGCACCACTGCTGCTTCCATAAAATATCATGGAGTTAAATCAAGAATAAGTTCTTAAAGAAATAAACCCTTGAGATTGTTTTATGAATGATTATTTTGTTTCCAGCCTTTTCTGTCCCTTTTCTGTCCCTGTCTTCATCCCAGGTTATGGCTTTCCTGGTTAGGCAAAGGAGATGATGATGTGAAGAGTTAGTTGAAGTGATTTTTTAAATCACACAGCCTGAAAACTGGGCTTCAGTTACACATATGCAGATGTCAAACACCCTGAAGGGCGTCAGAAACAAGGTTTATTAGGCTTCTGCTAATCTTCACAGGGGCCCCTGCTTGCAACTTGTACCTGGATGTAACTCATAAGATGTGCCTCAGCTGTCCCAGGAGCTGAAATGCAAGGAAGAAAGAAATATGTGCTGGACATGAGCTTCCAGAAAGTTGAGTGAAATGCAGATTTGGGACAGCACTCAGGACTGACAGGGTGGTTGTGTTAGAAATGCAGTAATGTAGTAACTGGTGTGACTAGCTGGTGCAAAGATGTAAAGCCAAGGCAGATAACAAGAGGCTCTGAAAGAACAGCCATTGGATACTCTTGCTGAGCAACTGCAAGGTCCTGGTGTGATCTCTTACAGGAACTTAAAGAAGCACTGCTGCCCAAAAGAAGCCAATTACAAGCCCAGAAGTCTCTGGTAGTGCTGGAGTATCTGGGACAGAGAGATGAAACACCACAATGACCACAGAACAGAGATCAGCCCAGTTCATGTAGGGTCCCAATACTAAAACTTCCTTTCTTTACAGAGATTTCTTCACATGAAGAAGTCTGATGCAGACTCGGCAGCAGATGCATTGTAGAACTCTGTGAAACTGGAGGCAAACCAAGCCACAGGTGGGTGCTTATAACCATCTGTGGCTTTCTCTAAGCACAGGGAAGAAGTTGTTGGAGTCACCTGTGTCTCAACACAGGTGACCTTCCCAGCTGTCTGGTGTTGTCACAGGGAGTGCCTTCGAAACCTAAATTCTTGTTGGCAGGCTTCAAGCAGCTGTGGCCAGCCAGGAGAGCCGTGAGAAGTTTTCTTCCACGGCATTGTAAGCGGCCACCCAAACCTCCGGGCGGGGGTCAGCGGCCTCTCCCGCTGTCCGCAGGCAGAGGAGCTGCTGCAGGGGTGGGAGCTTGCTCTGTGCTCTCCAGCCCCAAGCCTTGGGAAATCCCAGCCGTTTATGCAGCTCTGGCGATTGCAAGGAGCCGCTCCCGAGGCCCAGGAGCCCAGGGTGACCCGCCTGGGTCGGCTGGGGAGCCCAGGGGCCGGGCACGGCTGAGCTGCCAGCCTCTCTCCGAGACGCCTGAGGAAGGCAGACGTGGCACTGCCAGGGACGTGTGAGTCACAGCAGCCTCCGAAAGGGAAAAGGTGAGCGGAAGGGAGGGAGGATAGCGTGTTTATACCTCGGGATCAGAGGCGTGTTGGGATTGGTCTCGGCTCTAAAGGAGCTCCTTTTGCTGGAGCACTTGGGGAGCCCTCTGGAGACAACGCAGCCTCCAGCACGGAGACTGTCTTTATAATTCGCCCATATCAATACGGTGCTATCTTCGTCCCAAAAGTTAAGAAGGAAAAACTGTGCACTGTATTTTTTAAAGTCAGGCCAACCTCCAAACCCATTAGATAGCTCTGAAAGCTTTAGTGCGTGTCCCGTATCCTAAAAGTTGTAGGCAATGTATAAAATAAATATTTCACTCATGGTGTGCAGCTGGTAAAATGAACATAACACTGAGTACTGAAAAAGCTCAATGGCCCCATGTGAGGGGAGACAGAAAACTAGCTGACATACAGATTTCCAGAAAGAGAAGGAAATGTGTGTTTTGCCCACATGAACTGTGTGTTAAGCAGAGTTATGTACAAATGGCTGGGATGAATGCAATGTGGAAGTTCAATGGCATACCAACCCCAGATTTACTAAAAACATTCCTACAGACAGTAGGCATAGAAAATAAAAATAAGTCTATATACTCAACATCTATATACTCACTGGGAACAAATAACTGTTTTTTTCTTTTCTATCAAGAATGCACAAAGAAAAATAACAGAAACAAATGCTTTTTGAACCTTCGCAGAAGAGCTGTTTCTTTTTAATTTCCTATCCCTTGCAAGGTGGTGTGCAAGTACACTAGCAAGGAAAGTGTTGGAAAAAAATCCCAGTTATCAGAACTGTTGTTTCTCTCATAGCTAAGTTCAAGGTTTTAATCAGCTTCAGAAGAAGGGCACTCTCGAAAGATCTTCCCAGGGATTTTTATCACATGCTAGTGATGTGCTTACAGAAATCTGTAAAGATCATGTCCCTGCAACTGTTAATTTGCTGCGTTTCCATTGCCGTACTTCTCTTTTCTCCACATTCAGCAAGCAGGGCTGCCTTTTTCCAGGTGATTTAATTTGAAAATGTTTGCACTAAATGTTTGCGTTAAAAGCTTGCAAACTGTGTTTCTGGAGATTTCTTTGTGTCTATGCCGTGTCCTGTGGGCTTCCAGGTATTTCTTAGTTCTTAGTGGTTAATGTTTTATAGTTAATAATGTTAAAAATGTTAATATAGTTAATAATGTTAATGTGTTTGTAGTCACGATGCAGACAACAACTGGAGCTGTCAGGAAGGTTCAGAATATCAAACAGACGTTTTGAAACCATTCACAACTCACCTGTGGGGGAAGGTCTGTGCTGGTGGTCTGTCAGCAGGGCCGGGAGCAGGCAGGTTGCACCCTCCTCCCTGCTCTGGAGATTGGTCAGGGAAAGCTTCACAAGATGGGTCCTCTTCGTCTGACTGCCCCAGAAGTTCTGTTAAGATGAATCAAGGTATGGTATCACACTTACTTCATCTGAAACTACCAACCAAGCTGCCAGGCATTTGCCTTGGACACCCATAAGGACAAGGGTGTCCTCCTCTCTCGCATGGGATCAAACTGAATGGAAACCCACGTGCTCCCACAGCTTTCACCCTTAGCTTTTCCCTTGAAAAAGAGGCCAAGTAGCCAATGACCAGCAACAAGAAACAGGTCCAAGAGTTTTTGAAAGACAGAGACTGAGTGTGTATTGGCTGAAGTCAGCAAGGAGGAAATGCCTTCTCTAAATTGTCAACTGCAGAAGGTCCAGCTGGCTGGACAAAGGATGCTGCGTGAGTATTTCCCTGTTGCCATAGGGATCAAACTCTTATCAATTGGACTAGCTCCCTAGAGGAGTATGTGTAGCACTTTACTTTAAAAATAAAGACTTCCCTTGACTTTGTTTTAAAATATTTTGGTTCACAATCAAGACCTGAAGTCTTCAGCAGGTGAAGTATGGGCGTCCAATTCACAAGTTCCAGTCTGAGCCCTGCGGTAAAGGAAATTATTTAAAATATCTGAACCTACATAAAAATATAAAGGAAGACTTGCATATTCTAGGTGTGAGACTTAAAATAAATAAATAAAAAAATTAATCAAACCACAGGCTGCCAGAGTTTGGATTAAGGAAAAAAAAAAAAATCCTGTCACAGATAAAGACTTTAAAGTCGTAAGACCCTTTTGCATTTTTTTCCTCTTCTAATCCTGTTCTTCTGCCCTTGCTCTCTGCCTTCTTGGATCGTGTATAAGCTAACCTGCACGATGCCCATGGTGGCAGCGTGGGCAGTGGGGAGGGTGTAACACCCTGGCCAGTGCTGCCACGCTGCTGGTTTACATTTCGCCCGGAGACCCGGAACGCCCGCTGGCTTAGGAGGGCAAATCTCCTCGTAAGCGTGTCTGAACCTCTGAGTCCTAAAAATCCAGTGCCGTGGGATTGCTGTGGACTATTCCCACTCTTCATGCCACCTAAATATTGCTGGCATCTGTGGTGTGAGGGAGGGTGAAGTGGGGCGAGGTTTGGCTTTCCCAGGTAGCTGATGTTGTCTGTCTGTGCTGCTGGTTCCCACACGTGGAGCAATGTGGGCAATGGTTGAAAATGGCCAGCTCAGTTGAAGGCAGCACACCTCAAGCCTGCACACCACACTACAATAAATAAAGGTGCCAAACCAGCACTGGAGCAATTTATCCTCCATCTTGAATAAAAAAATCCAAAGAGAAATAAAAGCAGAGGAGAAAACGAGTGTACGGGCAAGGCTTTACATCTCAGAAACTCAAATCCAGGGCAAGTAAGGGAGGTTTCTCTGGAGATCTCTTCTTGGAGCCTCACAGAATGAGAGGCCAAGAGAAGGAGAGGAACAGTATTGAGAACTTATAAAGGTTCATGAGAAGCTGCTTTTCATATACATGAAGAGCTCTGGGAAAGGGCTTAAACAGAATTCCTGTTGATGGGAAAAAAAAATAATTAGGCAAAATCCACTGCAGGTCTTGTGGCACAAACTTTGACAGCCTCTGCTTGGGAACACAGCTGTCACTGCTGTGCTCCCCCCTGGAACTGAGTCTTTGGTCCTGAAGAGCCTCCCTCTTCACTTGGCCAGAGTTTATTAAGAAACAGAATGTTAAACCTTTGAATTTGCAAAATGTCAAAGCTCAGATGTACAGTGTCAGTCGAGCATCTGTAATTAATCTTTCTTTTCCCTTTTTTTTCTTTTTCTACCGACTCAGTAACATCTAAGGCCTACTTAACCTACCCCCTTAAATCTACAAACTTTCACCAATATATGATGTCCATGACTTCTCCTGAGCCACCACTCCTGAGGCTGACCCAGCTCCAAGGAGTGGGTACATTTCAGAACATAAAACCCTGAGAGATGCTGAAAGAGGGGTGTGTACTGAGAAAAGAAACAAATTCGAATTTGTGCCAACTTTTTCTTGATCTCGTTCCATCACACTACTGATCTGTGTTTTCTTGCCCCTGTTGAGAACCAGCACTGAGTAAATCCCAGTCCTCACACCCACTTCAGTGCAACTCATACGTGTGCTCCAGGTGGTACCCAGCAGCTCTTTAATGTGGAGTGGGCTACAGTTTGGATGTATAGAGTCCTTGTGTGCCATATTTCTAATATATGAATTCCATGAGCAATTAATTATAGCACGGCCAGTGACTGATATTTTGTGCTGTGGATGTAGTACAGCTGCACCTTGCTAAATAATGCTACTGGATCCATGGGAACCTCATGGAAAACAGAGCAGTCTGTCATCTGCAAGCTCAAAACCAGGGGAAAAGCAGGGCTCTTACCCACAGGAGTGCAAGTAGATTTCCCTGCACTTTCATATCTAAAATAAATATCTGGAACTGACCTCAAGTTATGAGCATTGTACCTATTGTGGTCTGGGGATACAGCTGCAGTGTGGATGCCAGGAGTGGTTCAAAGCAACAAAACCATCAGATATGAGCTACAGAGTAAAGAAATAAGTATTTCTGTTGTGGAACACGGTCTTTGTTCCCTGTGAGAAGTGCTAAAGCAGGAAAAACTAATGCACAAGGAACACTGTTTAAACAACACAGCCCTTCCCAAACTACAGGCAACATATCCCACTTTTAATTAGAAAGGGAAGAATTTTGGCAACAATGCCACAGAGCTGGGAGAGGATGCTGGTCCTCACATCTAGATGAGGGCTTTGGCCAGTGTTTGGTGCTTGATAGAAATCTGACTTTGTGCTAGCACTGGAGAGATCTTAAGTTTCATCTAAGTTTTTCATCTAAGATTTTGTATTCAGGCAATCCGAGACACTCCTTTGCCTTATTGCACAATAAACTCTCGCTGTTTAAATTCTAAACTACTATTTGCTTAACATGTTAAGATCTGGGGATTTCAACCTGAATTTGAATTTCAAAAATTTGAGACTCGGTACTGTGCTAATGTCATGGTTTCGTCATTAAAGTAATTTACCATATGCAATAATATGAATCTTTTGTGCTAGAAATCTTCAAAAAAAATCCCATTTGTCGTGATCAATATTGGGCTAGTATGGTGTATACCCAACCACACAATGACACAATGCATATTCTGCATTTCCGAAATTCGGTGGTAATTGCTATTGCTACATCTCACACCTGTCTGAGAGAGCCAAATATCTCTCTTTACAAGTCCACTGAAAGCTCTCCTGTGCTTGAATGAGCAGGACAGACGCTCTCCAGGTAATGCATGCAGGTGATGAGGTACCACGCCTTGCCTGCTCACACATCTGTCATTATTTAACCACATTACTCTCTTTTGGACCTGTGTCTGCAAATCGGAAGCTGTTGCCATCCTCCAGGATCCTGCACTGGACTTTCAGGGGTAAAAATGCATTTCAAAACGTGCAAATCCGTGGTAAAACGAAAACCTCCTTTTAATATTGTTTGCAAAATTGACAGCTCTACTTAACAGCAGCCATTAAATTATTTACAAAGTAGCAGCTGCTCGTGTAGCAGCCTTTTTTGGGCGTGAAAAATAAACTAGTTGATAAGTGAGAGATAAGGCATTTGACTTCCTCTTTGTGAGCCTGGCATGGTGTGCAGAGCCAATTCTGTGCAATCTGATGTTTACAGAGCAATCCTCGAGTACGACCTCCTTAGGCAAGAGGGACTCAAGGAGCCTTTAAAACGCTGAAGCCAGCATTTAATCAGAACTCTTCATGCTGATCTCTGAAAAATTCAATAAGTTCAAAAAATGTAACTCCTTCTAAAGATAAAATATCTTTTTTTTTGCTTCAGGAATTGCAAATATATCCCAATGAACTCCCAGTGAACCACACAGNAAAAAGAGGTGAAGAGTAGCGTTTTTCCAAGAGAAACAAATCAAGGGTCTGAAGAAATGCAAATAGTTAATTCAAGTGAGTGCTGTAAAACAGAAGAGTTTACTAACAATTACACTTTTTTTCTTTTAGGCATTCAAACAAATTCATTTCTTTTTAGTTGAATAGCTAATTCTATGTAAATAAGTTCATATCTCCTCTTATTATGCAATAACTTCCTTTGTTTTTAATTTAAGTGGTTATTTTTACCTGTTGAATTCAAGCTCTCATGATTTTATGAGGTTTTGGGGTTTTTTTAAATGCAAATAACTGCTGCGGAAGGTATGAGATTGAGCATGATTTCACACATTATCAGGTTGTGGCAACTTAATTCTATCCCAGGTTTTCTCAAACTACATGAAGCTATTTTTAAAGCCACTGCATCAAATTCTTCTGCTATCAAAATCAGTGGGAACTTCCATTGCTGATTTGAGTGTGGCCAGCTCTCTTTTATGGCTACAGTTGTTCTCCTGAAAACATCTTTCTAAATAAACATATTCTAATAAAATTATTTTGTTTCAACAAATTCCTGCAGGGAAACCACAGAGCTTTGTTTGTGAGTGTGGAAAAATGTAACTCCAAACTTCATTGCTTCTTCTGGGCTAGTTTTTCATGGATTTTTATTTTAGATTATTTTCGTGTTGTTAATTCCCAAGGCTGACATGTTTGCATTTGATGAATACAAATTGGTCAAAATATTGGTTTTATAGTACTCCTAAAACTCATGGAGGACAGCTGTTACTGCTTAGAGAGCTGGATAAGATTATTCCTGAAATTAAATCTGAATATCTCACAGTTCTGTTGTTTAACAATTTGATGCCTGAGAAGATAAGGCATTTCAATCACTACTAGTAGAATCAATCCTTAAAAGTAGCATAACATGCCATTATTTCACTAGTTGGGTAGTAAGGGTATCAGCAGCAGCAAAACTGTTTTAGAGGGTGTGCCAGGAAATGTAAGAATTAATATAAAAGTTATGTGATGAAACTAAAGAAGTAGCTAACATTTATAAGCAACTGCTTTGTTTGTTTTTTTGTTTTTTTTTTGTAGTGTGGACAGCTATACTTCACTTAGCAGTTTTCTGCAGCTTGCTGGGAAACCTGGCCTTAAAACTTCCTGCAAATGGAAATGCTGGGTCTTTACTAGCATTGGCTGAGATTTCCATCTCTACTACTCATTTGCTGTGCTAGAATCATACACAAAATTAAGCTAACCATTATGCAGCCTGAATAGTTTATTTTATACCTCCCTGGAGCCTAAGTAATCAAGTTCCTTAGGAACTACCCCAGCAGTGCCAATATTAATTAATTAAAAAAAAAAAAGAAAAAGAAAAAGGCCACGTCTTACGGGGTGATCCAGATGTGGCAGTACCAAGCCGTGATGAGTCTCCAGCTGGCAGAGACTGAACAGCCAAGGATTTGCCTCAGTTCCAGGTGTCTCACTTCAAAGGCTTGACTGGTGTCCCAGCAACAGGATGCTGCGCCTCTGGGCGCTGTCGCGCTTCCCAGCCCGTGTGAGGCGAGCCGGGCAGTGCCGGGCAGTGCCGGCAGTGCGTGAGCGGCTCTCCCCTCCCGGAGGTGCCTGGGAACCGGCCGGGGCGCCAGGACCTGCGGCTGCTGCTGCCCGGCGATTACTGCAGGCACGGGGGGAGGGCAGTGCGGGACAAGGCAGTGCCTTTGTCTGCTAAGAGATGCTTTAGACACCGTCTTTATTTTCTTTTAATTTTTTTTTTTCCTTTTATTCTTTTTCCCCCGTTTTAGGTGACTCTCTAGAGACGGCTGTCCTAAGACAAAGCTGTGGAAAAGCTGCCGGCCGGCAGAGGCATTCCCCACTGCTTGGGGCGCGGGCTGCAGCGGTGGAAACGGGGGCACGTGCTCCCGAGCGTCCCAGCGAGAGCGCTCGGGGAAGGTCCCATTGTTCCCAAGCCGCGCTCCGGAGACTCCACGGAGGCAAGAGCGCCTCTGGCACCGCAAGCCCCAGCGCACGGCGGGCAAAGGCGGCGCTGCNCCGCTCCAGCCGCTGGCCGCGGTGCCCGCTGCTCCGCCCGGGCATGGGCGCGGCCTCTGCCCGGCACCCGCGGCCCGGGGACCCAGCTCCGCCACTCCCGGCTTCTGCCCTGCGGGCATCCAGAGCAGGGAGAAGCGCCGGCCAGACCGGAGGCTGGGAGGCTCCCGGGAGAAGAAAACCATTTCAAGGGGTTAATTGAAAAAAGACAAATCTGCAAACGCGAGATGCAGAACGGGGAGCCTGCAAATGAATGCTGCCAGCTGGAAGCTGGCCAAACTGATAAAGCAGAAAAGAAATTGAGGGTTAAGTGTTTTGGATGCTGAAGGCTTGGAGTTCAAAGAGGAGCTCAAAGAAACTCCCAGCCACCAAGTCCATATGAAGAGGCTCCAGGCAAACATCAGCCTCCTGCAGGACGGCTTTACCCTAGTTTCCAAAAGGCAGTGGTTCAAATGAATGGTTAAGGGATATCTTTCAGCATCTGGGTGCTCTTTTACAAGGAAAGATGATGCCCACGGGTGAGCGATGGCTGAGGGGCAAAAGGAGTTGCTTTCCACAGGGAAGAAGATGAGAAGTGCATCTGCCCACGTTGGGTTGGAAGAACAATGCGTAACTGTGGATGTATTTTCATTGCTTTGTAGAAAAGGCAGAAGGGAGCTGGTCCTCCAGGCCAGGAGGTGAGGGCAAGGCTGGAAGTCACTCTGCCTTCCCAGGAGCACCAGCTCTTGCCCACATCAGGAGTGGAGTGCTGATGGCAACCCATTTTCCACCAGTTATATAAAGACTGAAGGACTGAAATAGAATTTTTTGCCTAAATCCCGGGAATAAAACACCTTGGATTGCTTTTTTTTCCACAAAAATAATCTGGTTTAAATCTGAACGGGCTACTCTTCTCCATGTGGTGGTTTGGGAGCAGGAAAGCTGCCTTATTCCACTGGATCAGGAAGCTGGACTCAAAACAGAGGATGGGACAACTGGTGATGTGTTCCTCTGATAGAACACCCTCTGTGCCAGCCCCTTCTCTCATGGTTTGGTGACAAGGACCCCGTGTTTCCCATATTGTCCCTCCCCTGTGCAACCAGCCACCTTGGCACCTCAGAAAGCCTTTTTGTTTAAAAAATCAGCTCCTAGTACAGGAATTGTATTTATGGATGGGAAAGCAGTATCCACACTTTTTGAGCAGGTGCACAGCTATGCCACAGCAGTGGAGCAAGGATAGAGTTCAAGAGTTAGGTAATTGTATCTCTCTCAAAAAGGAATTGCCTCAGACCAGTTAATTTGTCAAGATAACGAATTGCAGCAATTCTCCTCATTTGGAGCTGGGCCACTAACACTGATCTGAACTGTATTTAAACTCTTGATGACAGAGACTGAAAAAGATATTGCAATACTGGAGGTACAGGTTCCTAAAGCAAAACTGCATGTACAGCTGGAGCTGAGAGGCAGCGAGGGCATGCGAGTACACATCCTGCATATCCCTTAGATATGAAGAAATTCCCTGGGGCACAGACTCTGGTGCCTGGGCAGGCAGAGTTCATCTTGAATCTTTGGGAATGATTGAGGTCCAAAAAGGATAATGTAGTACCCATCAAGTCTCAGTTTCTGCAATATGAGATAACACAAGGAGAATTTTTACCTCCCCCCTTCCAAATAAAGAAACATACCCCAAAAGACTCATTTGAAGTTATCGAAAGCTTTCTGGTAGCAGCAATAAAAACCCCTCTGAGGGCCTGATGCTGGGCATGGCATCGTGTTCCCTCATGTATGTCAAGTATGGTTGCTGCCACATTTTTTTTTCTGTGCCACAGCAGGCATGAACAAGTTTGGAGGAGAAGAAAAGCAGAAGAAAGCTTCAGTGAAAATGCAGGCTTAGGCCAGTGACTGTCCCATTTCTGATGCAAGTTAAGTAGACAGCATCAGGTAAAATGAAATGATGCATGTTCTTGTGCCAGACCTTCTCTTCTGGCTGCCAGGCATTCCTTCCTCCACAGGAGAGACATGGACCAGAATAAATCCTGTACACTGACTCAGGGGAACTGAAAGGAATCTCTGGCTCCTGCCTTGCACTGGCACACCCTTCCAAGAAAACAATGGATTGAAAACAAAATTGGTTGTTAACTCTGAAACTTTGTCTGTGCCTTAAAAAGCATCAGCATGAGAAATTAGACAGATTATTTCAGAATATTTCGTCTCAGTGGTCTACTTGGGAATAAAATTACTTTCTTTCTTATAATATTCAGAATAACCATTCTCTACCTGTAAGTGCACTTAATTTAGAAAAGCAGAGTGGCTTTTATTTTGGAATAAGTGCATCCACAGGCAGAGCTCTTTCCAAATAGCTAATCTGGTCATTGCCACATGTAAACAATTTATGTAAACATAAATTGATGAGGATGGTAAAGAACTCATGGAGGTATGGCCTGGGACTCCTTACTCAATTTGCAAGCACTTACTTAGACCTATCTTCCTCAGGGCTATTATGGTGATCAACAGACCTTACAGAGAGCTAGGTTCAATTTAAACAGCATAGTCATATGTTTGAAAAAGAAATGAGCTTTTGAAAACTGCTGTCCCCCAAGTTCCAAGTCTATTTTACCTCGGTTGATCCTCACGTTTAAATATCTGTCAAGTGGTAATCTAGGATTTAGTAGATCTCAGAATTGCTGATTGCCCATAGGGTTGGGTCTGAGGCTGGGAGGGGGTGGAGGTGAGTTGTGTGCAGCCTCTTCCAGAGCAGGCGAGTGGCTGCTAAAGGGTGACTTTACATTGCCTGCAGCTGCTTTCCTGGCTTTGGCTAAGGCAGACACATCTTGCCCTGTGCAGACTGCAAAGAGGGGCTGAAACGCTAAGGTAGAAAATTGTGGAAAGGACAGATCCTCGCAAGGTGGGTTTTCGTCTTGTGCATCGTGCTGGGTGCGTATCTATTTTTCTTCCCAAGACTTTTCCGCTGCTCAAGTGCTCCTGGGAGGAAAGGGCCACCTCAGACTGGAAATCTGGGCTAAGGCTGCTCTGACTGTGTTTGCCATGGCTTAGTGCGTGTGTCCACACAGCGTGGCAGCAGCAGGAGCTACGCGGGAGATGCAAAGTGACCTAGATCAGCATTCCTAATTCCTGCAGCCATGCTACCCATCCTGTGCGAGTGACGTGAACCAGATACCAGTCACGTTAGAGACTGACCTTGTTTTCTTGGAGAAACCTGTGTAAAAATGGGTATAACAACACTCTTGACACTTACCTCACAGGATGTTGTGAAGCTTAATTAAATGTGTGCAAAAGCATTTTGAGATCCTTAGATGAAAGAAGTTTTTATAAATGCAAATTATAATAATTATGGCTAGTAACCACCATCAACTACTGAAACAATTAATTCAGGTTGCTACAGGCCATCACAACAACATGTGCAAAGAGGAATCAGCCATTTAATGACATATATGCTGCGTGAGAACTCAAAGCCTTAAAAATACTGTAAACAAAGAGGAAAAAGCTAGACACTCAGGGCTTGCCTCTGAGGGTGCCATTGGTGGAAGTTTCCTCGACTGTTTCCATCACCTCCATGTTTTCATTGTGATTTGTCCCCAAAAGACCCCACCTTAAAGATTGCATTGCTGGGATCATTTAATGTCCCTATGATTTTTACATTTAACACTGCGAGAAAACTGAAAATGACTGCAAACACCTCAGCTCACAAATATTTGGAAATACATGAATATAACTCTGCTTTTGGTTAATTCTCCCTTCACCCGGCCCCCCCTCCCCACACAAACACACTCCCCCATCCCTGCATCCCCAACCCAGCCCACTTACAGCATGATAGAATAGACTTTGGCTACAGGGCATTATCCAGCTGACTTTCCAAGGGTGAAAACAAAAGCCAAGCAATCAAGATGTGTCTGGCCAAATACTTAAAGGCCCAGTGCACACATTTAGTTGACAACCGACTGAAATCTGAACCATTTTGTTCAGCCTTTCTTGTTACTTCAAAACTGATTTGGGCTTAAATAGCTAAAACCTACAGGTGTTTAAATGCTCTCCCTTGTCAGCAGAACAGCCTCATCAGATATGGTCTGAGGATGCAGTCAGACTGGAAGAGATATCCAAAGACCCCACAGGTGAATCCCAAAGAGCAGGCTAGCCCACCTGTGGCCCTCAGGCTTATTTTGCTCGCCTTTAAAGACAAAAATTCAGAGAAGTAGGAGTTACTAAGCACCCAGCTTACCAAAGCAATTAGGCTAGATGCACTGCAGCTAGAAATTTAAGCAATGCTCTGAATTTAATTTGAGAATTCATGGATGTAAAACAGAAACCTTTAACATTTAACCTAGCAGCAAATTAAATCAGCTTTCTGACCAAGTGAAAAATTCTATGCTATTGAAGTTTGAAAAGTGCAAAGCACGCACCTATTAAAAGGAGGGTTGTTTTTTTTTCTTTTAATGAAGAAAAACTTGGGACCAGTTAGTTGCCTAATCCAAATAATGAAAAATGGGAATACTACCTGTAAATAAAGCCCAAATTATAAAACAGCATTGCTTTCTAACCTCTGCCAGAATAATGTATTTGTAGTCAGTGGGTTTCACAGAAAAAAAAAAAAAGTTACTCATGCTGAAAGGTTGTGTGGACTAAACTTACTCTGATATCAACAAGCTTAATGTGTGCCAAAACCGAGAATTCTTACATGTTTTTATTCAGTCACTTTAAAAGTACTGACTTGAGGATCCTAATGTCTCAGGTAGGTTTTCATAAAATGAGGACCAAATTTTTATGGGGTCTGTGCGTGTCTCTGCGTAGAAAATTAGCAACACTGATGCAATGCATAGAAAACATGCTGCACAGCTGGCACCAACATATTGTTTTAAACCTGCAAACTCTCAAACTTGATTGTGATGTGTAAATATTCAAACTCTGTGCTTGCACACACACACACACACACACACACAGACGATATGCATAAGGGTATCCTGGAATCTGGAATCACAGGATATCCTGATGTTAAGCTCTCTTAATGGCACTTATACAGTGCTCTGCTCAATGTCTCTTGGCTAAATCCTATAATATAAGACAAAACTCGGATGCATTTTTTAAATGCACCTCGAGGCACCAGGACATAAAAGAAGTTGGGGTATGAGCACACCTTGTTTTACCCATCTCCAGAGCGCCCTGACTGACATCTTACAATTTACCAGAAAGGTGTGGCTGAAAAGGCACTGAAGCAGATACAGGGGCAGGTCCTCCCTGATATTTGCATCCTGTCACTCACCTGCTGCAGTGCTTTGCTGCTCAGACTTGCTGATAACCACCGGTGCATTCTGTGGCTTGGGTGCCCAAAGGCTTTAGAAGCTGATGTGACCCTGGTGGCACCGAAAACCCCGACTGATGGGTTGATACTTTCCTTCCCACCCTTTACCACTAGAAGAGACTGATTTAGAGGAAAACAGCTTTGGAAAGAGGACACACTACACTTCATGTGTCCCGTTGAAGGGGAGATGCAACTCTGCAGGAACTGAGGGTTTTTCATTCCCAGGCTGTTCCTTCCACTCCCTGGGAAGATCTTCACCTGACTGATATCCCTCAATTACAGAGTGCCAGCAATACCAGAGTGTTTTTTTCTTTTTAAAACCGAGGTAGTTTACACTATACACTGCCTCCTGCAAACACCAATACTTTCTCCCTGCCTATTTAAATAAACTATGTCAGCAGGAGCAGCGGCTGTGGATACTGCTTGGGAAGCTCAAAGCCCTGGAGGGAGCTGTGGGCAATTCCTGACGTTGCTTGTGCTTCTGAAGGGAACCAAAGAGGAAAGTCCATGGGAAGCAATGCAAAAACCTGATGCCTCAATGCCAGGGGAAAAAAGTCACCATGGCTCCTGCTGCTGTCTTCTCACCACCCCATTTCATTCCCTTTCTCGCTCCTCTTTCCATTGAAGTAGACAACAGGAGTTTGGAGATAAGCTTCTATCTCAAACAGATGCTCACCTCTTTAGAAAAAAAAAATTAATTTTAAGAGAAGGTAATTAACCTACATTGCATTCTCTGATATCTGTTAAATACAGCATTGCTTGTCAGCCAGTCCTTCTTTCACTTAAAGTGCATTTTGTATCCATGGAAAGCAATTAATGTTCAATGGGAAAAATCTGCCCTTACAAAGACATCTTCCCACTTTCCTGAATTGCAGCAGTGATCTTTTTTCCTTCCTTACATGCCACCACCAGTCCTCACACAGATGTGCATCACCCAGAGGTGTTTACTTCTACCTGGCTGTTCCTGTGCCCTTATGGTCCTTTCTCACCGCCTGCCTCTGCTCCCTCTGCCTCTTCTCTGACTTCAGGTGGAAACCCTTCCTCATGTTTTCTGGAACATTTTTGGACTGGTTTAGGCTGCAGTTGGGAACTCAGCCCATTGCAGGGAGGATCCTGGCACCAGGATACTTTCTGATCTGTAAAGAGTCGCTTGAAGCAACACTCTCTCTATAAGAACAGTGCTCAGCATAGAGCAGGCTCTCAGCTCTCTGCTGCTTTCAGGTCTATTTGACTAATGACTTTGCTTCAAAACCAGCAAAATTACCTTTGGGCTCACCTGACCCAGCTGAGGCAGAGTGCCATGTGAGCAGCTTGTGCCTGGCCCTTGAGGCTCTTCTTATGCCTCCCCTGGGACCCCAATGGAACAGGGGTACAAGCAGCCACAGTGGCCAGTGCTGGGGTTTTAAAAACTGCTTGCCTAGCTGGCTTTACAGCTGCTCCCTTTGTACCACAAACAAGAAGAAGAAGAACCTGATCTGAAACCACATGTGAAAATAAGGATCTCTTCAATTCATGTTTCTGAAGTCAAAATGGATGTGTTATACAGCAGGGACTTTCAAGCCCCCCAGCAGCACTGATATAAAGGTTTGATCACTGCTATTTAAAATAATACAAAGCAAAAGCGAGTTAGGATAACTCTGCCAGTAAACTAGAGCAGAGGAGACAGCTTTCTAGGCAAGCTGAGTGGCAGAAGCAGTGGGAGAACATCATCGTGGCAACTCTTACCATGAAAATGGTCAAGGATTACTTCAGAGTCTTGCAATAGCAGATGGCTGGAGCCATTTAATCAGGCATCTTTTCTATTCCTAAAGCCCATAATTATCTGTTACAAGGACAACATAAAATTGGCACATGAGTTTTTCATTTCCCATCCCCAAATTTAAGGGGGACATGGCTACAAAATTTTGGAAGGCTTTGCTCTCATGAAGAGACCTGCAGCTGCCCAACTCGGGGAATTGTAGCCGAGATGGCACCTGAGTATTCTTATCCTGGCTGGGATTACCCTGGGCTGTGCAGTGCATGCTCAGGACTAACCACTCCTGTCCCATGGGGTTGCTAGAAGTCTGGAAGGAGTTAAAAGAAAAGCCAGCTTGCTCAGATGCTTATCACAGCAGCATGGTGCTACTTGAGATCTAATATATCAGAATAAAGAAAAAAACCTACCAAATTTAAGCCATGCTCAGAACCTGTTGCCTTTCAAAGCAGAAAAGGTGAAGGCAAAGCTGAATGCCGATGATCTGGCACAACAGATTCCCGATCCTGGTGAAAGCCAAGCTGATTTAACCATTATGCTGACCTGATCAATATCTGATTAAAGTTGAAGGTGAAAACATTTGCATTTCCAAACATAAGGCAGAAAAAGAGACTATCCTATGAGTACTTAATGTATTCTGAATACTGCTACTGGGGAATATTTTATAAGTTTATTTTCTCCTAAAAGTACTTTTTCCCCCCAAACCCTGATTTTTATTTTAAAACTTTTAAAACTCTCCTACAACCAAAAACAGTTTGTTACACTTTGGGAAGTGCCTGAAGCTTTGTTTAAAAACAATTTCAACTCCTTAATATACATAATGTATTTTACTATTTCTTCATCATGCATACTGATGATACACCAAAAAAAAGGGCACTATTTCTGACAAAAGGAGTTCCTTTAAAACTAGTTTTTAAGTTCTTTATTCTTTTCTTTGGAATGAGTGGACTTCAAGTTGTAATTTCTAATACAGTATTTTAAACAACTTGTGAAGGACTTGTCTATAAGCACCACATTGTCAGGCTTCAACTCACCCGAGTAATTTAACATTTGCACTGGGCAAAGCAGTCTACCTCCTGCTGACTGCAAATTACTGATAATATTGACTGTTTCTTTTGCCCAAAAATAGGGTGAGATCAGTGTGTGCAGAAACTCTTCTCCTGGTTTTGTAAATATTACCCTTCTTTGACAATTGCAGCACCGGGAACCTGAGACATGCTGAATGAAACGCAAATAGACTTATCTGTTAGTAAATAATTTCAATTAGGTGATGGAAAAACACCCGGAAATAAAACGTTTATTGCTTTCTTCGGCCTTTCCTTCCCTCGGTTTCACACTCAGTTCTCCCCGAGCGGACAATGAGAAGTTTAGGATGGGGGCGATATCCCCGCACACCCCAGCGCAGCCTTTGTGTACCGTGGTTGTTGTCACACTGACACCTAATGGCAAACACGAACGGGAGGATTACAGCTGATGCCCCAGGGGTGTGCTTCCACCCTCCGCGGCAAAAAATTGTAGAAAACAAGCGAGCTTAGGAAAAGGACTTCACCTGGCTGTGTGGTCAGCGGGAGGGAGGTGACAGCGGGGCACGGCACGGTGCTGAAAGGATGGGCAGCCTGCCACAGAGAGGTCACACAGTCCCCAAAGGAAAGCACAACCATCCAAGGCTAAAATGAGGAGGCCAGGGTCATCCAGCAGGCTGGTGATGGCTGTAAAGGGCTAATTACAGCCAGCCCTTTACCTGCTGTCTCGTTTCTAACCCCAAAGAGTGGGCAGAGAAACTCTCCAATGCACACGGGACTAGGATGGGGCAGTACAGTTGATAGTAATATATGAAAATAAGGCACTGACTAAAGCCTGTGCTTCCTTCATGACTGTTTGAGGAAACCAGGAATTTCCCCAGAATGTTCTGCTGCTGAAATAATGTTTGTTACAGTGATCAGTGTGGTGCTGACTCTTCCCTTCTGTATCTGAGGCAATGGCAGCACGGTGAGCAGGGTGATCTGGGCTCTCACTGCACCAGAGGGTCCCCACACGGGCTCCATGATTGCCTTCATGAACTAAACATTTTGTCCTTTGGTTGCTAAAAGCAAGGGCCTAAGGTAAGCACTTTGTAGCTCTTTTCTTTGGCCACAGTGCATCCTACGCAGCAAAATAAATAATTAATCGTAGCCATCACCTTGCATCTGGTTGATAAGAGTTTGCATTATTTAAGCAGAGGTATGGTGAGATTTAGCAGTGAACTTCAAACATGGTTTGGGACTGGGCTCCGAATCCTGCAGTCAGGAGGGTGAGGCTCATGTAAGGCCCTTGATGGTTCACCAGCACCTACCAAATAATGTAAAAACACATCCTGGGGTTATTCTGCAAGGTGTCTGGGATGGCCCCAGAATCTGCTCTTCATCCAGTGCACTTTAGGTGTATTTGGAGGTCTCCAGGGGGAATTTTAGGAGCAAGAGCATTAGCAAGAGAAAGGACTAAATTCAGCAGAGGTAAATGAGTAACTATAGCAAGATGTAGCAGAGGTTTCATTAAGCAAAAAATATGATCTAGTTGTTGTGAAACAATGTTAAATTTAAAAAAAAAAATAGAGAAGACATGCGTAGATTTTTAACACAAGACTACAGGAAAGAATATTGATTTCCACATTCCTTTACAGGGAAAATTTTTAAACTATCAGTTTAGTGGTTAATCCATGGAATCTAATTTATTTGAGAACCCTACCCTAACTTTTTACTGATGTTGTGGTGTCCCTGGGCTGGGAGGGCAGGAAGCAGAAATCAAGCGGCTGTTGCAGCTTTGATTATCATAAAGATGAAAAGGTGGGACACTGGCAGTGTGACTGCAGTAAGTGACTAATTAAAGTGAACACCATACATGTTTATAAGCTATCATTAATGATATCTTTCCATCGTATTAAAATATTTTGCCGTTTCATAATATCAACATTGCAGAGATAACCAACTGCCTCACAGTCTGCTTTTAAGACTGAATTTATAGTTTGAAATTTAGTATGATTCAGGACCTTTGGTGTCTTGAATGCTGTGAAAAATATTTTTGAATGGCAGGTATTATTCATGCATGAACTGGGGAGTTGCAGAAGTTTCATGGCTCTGAGATTTAAAGTAAAAAAGAAGTGCCAGTGCAGACCAACTGGCAGGGAGGATATTTAGGAAAAAATACTTCAAACAGCTGAAATTAAATACAGAGCATATGTTGAAGAAGGAAAAATGTCATTAATTCTGGATGTACTTACTGCCTTGTGCTAGACCCTGCAGATCACTTTTTCACCAGTGGTTTTTCTTAAACAAGTCCCTTTGTTTCGTCTTCTGGCCAAGTTTGACACTTTCTGAAGTGCATGGCTGAGAGGAGCAGTGGATGCAAAGCTCACCCTCGGGCCCTGCTGAGCTCTTCCCTATGGCTTTCTCCAGCTGTGTCCTGATTAGAATGTCCCAGTCCTGAGATGGGATTTCAACAGGGAACTCGGTTTTGTTAGGCTGGAAGCACCCAATAAGAACCAACGTCAGGTTATCAAACACCCTAACACCCGTGGTGGGAATTTTTCAGGGGTGAACTGTCAAGCAATCTCTTGTGTAGGAGTCTTTGGAGGAAAACAACCTCAACCCCTCTTTTTGCCATTGGCAATTCCAGTATTCCCACATAAGGACCTGTGGTGTGCCTGGGGAGTGCAGTGAAAGAGGAGGAAATAAATAAATCGTCCTTCAGTGTTCTTGTTCGTTTGTTTGACCCAACGCCACACGTGCAAGGGTTCTCATATTTACGAGAGTCATTCCCTCTGAGCACAGGGATCTTCAGCTTTCTCCTGACGCTGACTGGGCTCTGCCTGATCACTACTTCTAAAACTCGCCTGCGCTCGGAGAGAATTCTTTGGTAGGTCATTCTAAAAAGCCTTACCCCTGAGAGAGCCTACAACCCAGCATTAAATTGCCACCTCGCATCAGCCCACCGTCGCACCTCTTCTCCAATCCCTCTGCTGTCATGCAACCGGTGTGATGAATTACAGCCTGTCACATCACGTTACATTACGCAGAGCAAACAGGACAAAACACATACCAGCTGCCATGCAAATGCGTGTTTGCCAACGCG
>WAAG01047335.1:1388-19929 GCA_013390105.1 Tichodroma muraria | reverse complement strand
TTTTTTTTTTTTTGCAGAAACGCAAGCGGCGAGCTCCCGTCGGAGAGCGAGAGGCTGAGGGACGGCTCCAGGGCGTGTGAGACAAACAGACAAACATGCCCCCGACACACCGTGAACACACGGATCCACAGCTCCCAGCCAGCTGCAGCAGTTATGAAAGCACCTCCTGCTTGTGGTTGCCTTTTTTTGTTCTTTCGGGGGGAAGAAAAATAAAAAAAAAAAAAAAAAAAAAAAAAAAAAAAAAAAGCAGTGGCTGCTGTGATGTCACGAAGCAAAATACAAACACGTAAAAATTCCTCCTCTGGCTTGCATTCAGATTTGGAGCTATTTTCATGACTGGCCAGATTTTGGCTGCGTATGTGTAAATATAGCACCCACTTATGTACACACACACGTGCATACTCTGAGATGTGTGAATATATATTACACATATATTATGTGGCTTTTAACTGCAGTCTTTTAGACCACATGTGGGCCTTTTGAAGCTAATGGGAGATTTACCAGGGGCTTTTTCACAGAGCTGTAGGCAAGAGTGGAATCCAGAACATATGAATATTATACTGTAATGATATAGTGCAAATCATCTAGTTTGACCTACAGTGAATTAGAGGCTATTAAATTTCATCCAGGTATCCTACACCAAGCCAGAAAAACATGTGTTTGACTAATGCATAAATTGTATTTGGCTAAGACCTATCTCCCAGAAAGGTATTCATTCAGTCTTCATGCAAAGACACTTTCCATACATCAATTTCTTTGATAGTTTGTTTCAACAGTTACTTTTAACTATGTGTGCTTTCTATTGAAATTTACTACAGTCTATGGACTGAAGTCAGTGATGAGAAGCCAAATTTCCACTTAAATTCCTAGCTACAGTGTCAACAGCTTGAGTACTGACTTGCTTCTCTTCACTTCAATGCCATGCCATGGGCATCCCTCCGAGATCTTTTATGCTGAGCTATTCTTTATCATGTTACATCCTCCCCCAAGGTGTAGCTCTGTGAATTCCTTTCACTTTTAAAGCCTTCTTCTTGATCTGTTGCCACCGAAAATATGTTGTTTACTTGGTAATTAGTGTCATCCATTCACTGTTGTCTGTGTGCATCAACTTGGCTGGGGGTTATAGGGATAAAATGGAATTACACTGAAGAGATCTGAGATGAGTGACCTCACATGCCTTGCAACATCCTGATCGTTAGCAGAGTAAAACCATATCAGATACAGACAACTCCTTTCAATTTTCAGAATTTGGAAATACTGTAAACACTTCTTTCTTTTTTTTTTTTTTTTATAAACCAGTCATAGTGCGTGGCTTTAGGTACAAAAAATGGAAATCCCTAAAACTGGCAAAAATTAGTTAATCTATGACTTCTGGTAGGATTTTTTCATAATCAAAAGGGCATAATTTTACTACTGGCAGACATTACAAAATATGAGGATCATTAAAATTAAAATATGAAGGAGAAGCTGTCTTCATATTGGGCATATAGTTGTGCTTTTTAAATCAGTTCTGTAGCGGGCAAGAATATGTCACCGTAAAGAAGGGGAAGAAATGGAAGGCCATAATTCTAAAGCTTGACACAAAACTATAAATCTCTTTCAAGTGAAGATACACAGATCTTTGTGTAGACCTCTGCAGCTAAGCAAACCAACTAGCCTTTGATGTACATATAATTATTAGGGGCTGAGGATTATGTCTTTAGGCAAAGCTGTCTAGCAGTGGGAAGGTATAGATCAAAACTGACATCACGACAGAAGCAAGAGGAGAGGTGAGATGAGGTGGAGCCAAAAATAGCTTGGCATTACTGTAGACTTCAAGTAAAACAAACGACTCCACTACTTGAAAAGAACACAGGGAGGGGAGCAGTAAATGCCTGTAACCCTCAAGAGAGTAAAATCCTCAGTACCAGCTGGAAATTTAAAAATAGGATGCAGTGCCATTGGCCTGGCTGCTGGTCCCTCCTCTTGAAGCCACTCTACGGCGAGTAGAGCGTCCTTCCAAACCAGGTATCTGCAGATGGTAGCTGTTCTGGTCGTACCAGGCCTGCCCATGAGATTGTTGCTTGCTAAAATCCCCATCCAAAGCCCACTGAAGATGGCAGAAATCCTTTCACTGTGTTTAGTGGGCTCTGTGTCAAGTGCTGTGTGTGGCTTGATGTGTTCAAGAGAGTGTATATATGAGCACAGTTAAATAATTTCAAATTACTATGGATCTTCAAAGACACTCATCTTGGGTGGCACAAAATTAAAAAGGTGCTTGTAGAAACTAATTTCTTGCCATAGGTGAGCTGCCAATCATACTTAGAAAGCATTTATCATTAAAAATGTTTTTCTGGCTCTCTGGGGAAAAAGTCACATTATTAGAAAAATAAAAGCAGAGAGTTTGATTCCAGAGGTTTTGATTGACTTAAACTGAAAGTAGAAATAAATAAATAGGAGATCTAACGCTTACATTAGAGGGGGCAGGCTGCAAAGAAACTGCAGCATGAATAGGTGTCCCCCGAGTCTCCCCAGATCACGGTTCACCTGTGTGTGGGACAATACCTTTGAAGCATGCCGTAAAGATGTTACACAGTAAAATGAAAGTCATTAAATAAAGGCCAAGATTCTCAGCTAACTTGAAACCCGATAGATGACAAGAGAAAGCTGCATGTGCCAAGGAAGAGCAGGCAATGAAGAAGGCTTTGCCATCAGTGTCGGAGAGGGTATGTGAGGGCGAGGAAGAATATCGCCTGAGAGACGAAAGGAGCCACTATGGATCAGAGGAGAAGGAAATGTTTCCAAGTAGGCTAATGCAAGGCCAGAGAAGGTTACAAACACAGGGGGACAATTCTAAACGTGGTCTCGGAATGCAAGCAGGCTCCCCAGGACTGTCAGGAAGAGAGGAAGATCTAAGTGAATGATAAGTGATTTGGAGGTAGCAGACTGTAATGCAAGACCAGACTGGTATCTCAGACAAAACACCGTAGGATGTGTCATTATTAATTATCACAAAGAACATGTAAGGCATTCAATATAAAACACTACCACAGAACTAAGATAAAATTAATTAATTCTCCACTTAGGGTTCAAACTGGTGATGTTCCTTGACAGTAAGGAAAATTCAATAAGTGAAACACTTAGGGTCCCTACATTTTAAATGCCATTTTACAAACACTGTGGGAAATTTGACTTCAGTCTCTGTGAGAACTGATAAGATTCCCTATCTCGCAAACAGTATGGAATACTTCCAGAAATACTTTAAAATTCTATTTTAAATGGAAAAACCTCAAGCGTTTTCATGAGACTTCAGTGAACCACCAAAATGTTAGTCAGTCCCATCTAGCATTTCAGAACAATGTAATTATCTGAACATCAGTGTTTTTGTTAAGATACCTCTGTTAGAAATGTTGCCTAAACATTAGTTACTAATATTCTGAAATTCTAAGTAGAAATACAAGGTTTCTCAATTTGCCTTTCAACTATGCAGCAGTTATCTGTCTTGTCACAACACGAATCCCTTTTGGGTGAAAGCTGTTGATTTGAAGGTTAAAATCACCTTGCTAGGCCCTAATGTAATTTGTTGGAAGTTGGCCTTGGGAAACTTTCTGACACTGCCTACATTTGCTCTTCGTTGGATATTCATTGAGCAATGATGTCTGACGGGCCGAGTTCTTCACCTCCCTGATCATTATTAGCCATGGCATTCCTTAACAGGCTCTGCCATGTCAGTTCTTTGCAACTCAGGTTTTACATTTGCAACCCACACTTTACAGCACCAAACAGACTCACTCTCCCGCCACAGACAACGCCGTTCCAGGAGAGAACATGCCAGATTACACTCATAAACAGAATTTATTAGTAACCTACATAGATGCCAATATTGAATAAGTTATTTATTCTCTCTTTTAATCAAGTGAAATGAGGTGCACAGCATAAATTTTAGGCAAGGCTAAATGAGAACTCCCTGACCTCGTTAAGGAACTTGTGGATCTACTACAGAAGTAAGTCAACAGAAAATCTTTGGAAGAAGAAACCACAGGATCCACAGCCAATGGTCCGCTGATCAAATAAGACTGGGGAAAGATGAGATAGCTAATGCCATTTCTGACATGTACAGCACCATTATTTCAATTTTCTCATCCTTCAAGATGCATTTTCACAGGCTGTCAAACATAAAATCTTATGAGAATACTTATCCTCAGAAGATTTTAATCAGATGAACAAGATATATGATTCAGCCAAAACCATAGTTCACCTGATACTTCATCTTGCTCAGCAATATTCTCACCAAACTACCGTGCTCTGGAGGTCTACAGGTGTTTTTACCAGATGCCCACAGACATCCTTAGCTTTGAAGGTGACTTCTTCAAAACAGTGTCCAGCAAACTGCAATCATGTGATGATGAACTGAGAAGAGCCAAAATTCAGAAAATCTTAAGATAATCAAGCTATTTTTTAGTTTTATCTTGACACAAATATTGGTATAATATATGTGAGGAATCTACCCATATAGAACTCTGGATGACTCCTATAAATTTTAGATGAAATTACATTGTCATTCTACATTATTTGTAGGAGCTTGANAATATAAAAGAAATAAGCTGCAGAGGTGTCCAGTACAAGCTCAATAGCACTGGTTGCACTTTGCTGCCTCTCTTTGCTTAGGTTACTGTCTTCTTGCAAAAGCCTGAAGTGGGTGTTCAAGAAGTTCGGAGAGAAGAGCGACCATTGGTGAACTGAGTGGCTCCAAGCTCCAGAGAGCAGGGGCCACTTGAAGAGGACTCAGTTTGGGAAGAGGTCAGGGGACACAGACTTGTTTGAAACTGCATTTTAAATGGCTCTGGCATGCTTTTTTCTCCCCCTCTCAAAGTATGAGAAAAATACAGCAATTTACATATAAAGCACTCATCATCTTTTATTTCAATGGGTCCACAAACTTTATGCCTCATGTCAACTTTTTTGTCAACAACAGTTTATGAAATAAAAACATCATTAGAAGGGATGTTGGAGTAAAGTATAACAAAACAAAACCTGTGGCTGAGATTTCACAAGTTTAAGGTGAGAGCGAATCTGCAGCGAAACAAGCTCATGGGAGATTCCTGTTTATTTTCATACAAAATGAATTGGATGCAAATTCATTACTGTTTAGAGAATGAATCTCAGTGACAGTTTGTCCCTGGGGGCATTGAAAAGTATTTTAAATCATCCTGATACTTAATTATTCAGCAAAAGTCTTTATCATATAAAATTACTTTAATAATTTATGCTAATGGGGCACTGCAGACGTAACTGTGGGACTGGTCTGGAGGAGGGAAGACTGTGTGCCTGCACATTTACAGCTGAATTGTAGTTACTTGTGTATGGCATTTGATAGGCAAGGAAGGCATCTGAGAACACCTCAGCTCTTTTCCCTCCCCCTCTCCCTGCACGTGTGTCTACAATGCCACAAAAGGCTCCCACTAAATTTATAAACAGCCCAGCTCCAGAAATCTAGTTATCATGGCAGTTTTCAAGGAATGAAATGAAGATACAGATTAGAGTTCAAGTTTTCTGGATTAAGTGTCAGAGAATAGCGAATGATCAGATGCAAGTCCCGGGTATCTCAGTTATATTTGGTGCAGCACATGAATACCTAAGAAGTAAGAGAGGAGAAAGCAAGGGAGATGTAACTGCACACTTTAAAGCCCGATTAAGGGATGACCTAAACAAGGTGTCCTTTTTTTCGAACTCCAATGGTGAAAGGGCTTGCCCAAAAAACCCAGTTATGGTGGAAAAACAACTTTTAGTGACTTGAGCATGAAAATGAAAGACCCTGAAGAGAAGAGTTCAGGAGAGGCACTGCTTGATTCCTTCTGTGCTGGAGAGGGAAGGAGGTGCTACTGTATTGCAGTAGCCTTGAAAGTCATGGATTTATGCAATCTATAGAAATAGCTGCAGAAATGCATATATGGCCTCTCTGCATTTCTAGGTACAGGAGTGGCATTCCCTTGTATGCTCTGGGTAAACAGGGAGATGTACAGCTCTAAAAGAATCCCAGGTTACCCAAGATCTCAAAGGTTTTGTGACTCTGACTCACAAACAAATCTTCTGAGTTTTAATCCTATTCTACTTCTTGGCATGGGATAAGGACAAAAGCTCAGTGCTTTCCTCTAACAATCAGTGATGCAGTAGAATAAGCAAAACAGAGCTGGAAATCTTATATGAACATTTTTAGGCTTTGTGGTTTTTTTTGTCTCCAATGGAGGTCAGCTCCCTAGACACAGACACCTTCTGCTTGGTTCATGCTATAAGGCATGAAATCAGAACGGTCTCATGTGCTTGCATACATCTCTTCACGTCAACTCAGAGCAAACACAAGGAGAAAGTGAATGACTTGTGAGTTCCCCTGCATGAAAAGTCATCTGTGTTTTAGCTATTAGTCTCACACTGCAACCTCAGCATTGACATTCCTTACAGAACAGCAAGAGTCCCACTGCATGCAAAGCTGCTACGTTAAAGCCAGGGTGTGAAGCAGTGTTCACATCAGTGAACGTTTCATCCGAGTGCTGCCAAAGCATCAATGTTGGATGTGGCTCCAGTGTGCACCAGCAAATATTTAGAGGTGAGGGGAATTGCCATGCCTGGCCTTTAATGTTGACATGAACAAAGATTTTCAGATTCAGTCCATTTCCTCTTGCACTCAGTTCAGTTTGTACAGCCTGAACTTTTCTATACAGCCACAGTATAAATCTTTTTGCTTCATAGCTATCCTCACACAAGCTATGTGATTTTTATAAGCCTTGTTCTTTGGTTACAAATAAAAATACTGTCCTTTATCCACAAATAAAAATCCGGTCTCACTTTCAAAGGAAACAATGCAATCAAAACAATAACCCCTCTACAAATATAACAACATGTTCTACAGGACAAGTATTGATTAAAACAAAAGGGCTTTATAAGCACCATTAATTCTTACCAATTCCAGTAGTTATTGATTCTGTATCAATGTCATTAGCCTTTCTCTTTGCCACTTCAGCTAGTGCCAATTCACCCTTATCTAGAGCAAGGTAATGGATGTCCTTTGGAAATAAAGAAGAAAAAAGATTAATCTAAAATGAATCTCAAAGGAGCAACAAAAGGGATTTTGAAAGAAAGAGGTTCTTTTATTATTTAGATCACAAGTTTAGAAACACAGATGGAACTGATGAACCTACCATTACATTTTAATTCCCTCCAACGCAAATATATTTCCTTACTTGTGCTGTTGAATACAGCAATGAATAAAACACTGACCAATCATGCACTGATAAAAGCAAAGCTATTGACTCAGTGTACGAAAGAAACCAACCTGTCTACTTTTAACATAACATCTGTTGAATTAAAAGAATGTTGATAGCAGGTGGCTCTGTGTAAACCAGATCTGAAGCACTGGAACCGTCCTGTATTTGGAGCATGCTAAATGCAGATGTGGTGCTTAGAGACATGGTCTAGTGGTGGGTCTGTTAGTAGTGGGTTAACTGGCCTCAATGACCTTAGAGGCCTTTTCCAGCCTTAATGATTTTGTGATTTGAAGGTTTCCATCTTTTAGGGACTAATTTTTGCTTGAGTGTTGTCATACACGCGCTGTTGAAGGTTGCTACCCTCACTGTTGTGTGGGTAAGGCGATGATGGTCCTCCCTGAGCTGACACTGGAGGTAATAAGAGAAACAGTGGCTGCTCAGTGGTTTTAACATCCACAGGGTTGCCATGATTCCTGAGTCACTCCTGAACAACAAGGGGCTTTCCAAAAATGTTGTCTAGCATGAACAGTTGCTAATACTCTGGATCTAGCCTTTTATCTAGTGTCAAAAATCAGAGGGCTGCAGCAGGGGTGTGTCGTTGTACAGAATTATAGAATGAATTGGGTTGGAAGGGACCTTAGAGATCAGCTTGTTCCAACTCCCTGCCCTGGGCAGGGACAACCTGCCATTCCACTTGGCCAGGTTGCTCCAAGCCCCGTTCAACCTGGCCTTAAGCACTTCCAGGGATGGGGCAGCCACGGCTTCTCTGGGTGACTTCTCTTTCAGGGCCTCACCACCCCCACAGGAAAGAATTTCTTCCAAATACCCAACCTGCCCCCTGCCGGTTTAAAGCCATTCCCCCATGTCCCATCACTGCATGCCCTTATCAAAAGTCAAGGGTTTTTATTGCATATTAATATTTGAGGTGAAAACCACCTGTACTGCATACAGAACTCTTTGTGGGAGAATATATTCCTGCAGACAAACTACACTCTCACTGCCCTTGGTTCTGGTCCTCGAAAAGTAAAAGCTCATTCTTGACCATTAACCAAGAGACAATTAATCTCTTAATTATGAGATGAGATGCCTTCTCATCTGGCGCCACAGACACATGCTGCTCCGTGCATGAACTGTGACAGAGAAAGTGGGGGAAAGCTGGCTAAGCTTTTTCCCCCACTGCTTTGTTGAAGATGCCATTTGATTTCCGAAGATTTGAGTAATTCCTTTGTTCTGCAAGCCATCTGCTTACAGGAATTTAAAGGGAAAAGGAGGGTTTGCTGGAAATATTGACCTCTACATGCCATAAAAGCAACTATATTCTCCCTAATGTGGAAGATTTCAGGTGAAACCATCCTTCTTGATGTGAGTTTACTGCCACCTGCATCAACATGACAGAAAGTCTTACAGGAAAAGTGACTTTAGAAAGACAAGTTTAGATGAAAAAAGTGAGAGTAATAGTGTTAGGAGAAAAACATGCTGCTTTCAGTAATCCCTCATTTAACAACAATGACAAAAACAACAACAGTTTTAAAACAGAATTGAAAATCTTAGGGAAACTGAGATGATTATGCAGCAGAGTCTGGGACTAACTTGCAGGAGTCTGCAGGAGACAGAAGTGTCTTCTCATCACGAACACAAGCGTGACTTAAAAAATGTGCAAATGTCTTGGAGCAGAGTAATGGGTTATGAACTTGAGGCGAACTCTGTATTTCCTCTCTTTGTAGGTCTGACTTGGTTGTCAGGAGAAAAGGGCCTGAACAGCAAGGTATGATTTCTATGAAGATTAAACAGCAGATACTGTCACCTCATTTAGATAACAATAGAAAACCCAAGGGCTCTTGGACAAGTCTGAACTTAGAGAGACTTGGATGCACAGGCAGACTTATTCAAAATACATTCTGACAATGTTTAATGATTGTCCTTTTGTAGCTTAAACTATGAGAAGTATCGTACACCTCCGTGCAATTTCAAATAATAAGCTTGAGGATGGTGTGGAAACAACTGCAGAAAACGATGAAGTTTTGTCAGTGAAGAGCTTGTGCACTCTGTGTGTCAAAGCAGCTGTTATTTCAGGTCTTGGTTTTGCCCATTTTTTGGCTCCAGTAAAAAAATGCAAAGGTGTTACGTATCCATCACTAACTAACAGGGGCCTTGTAAGAAACAAAGGTCAGCAGTAGGTTGGTGAGTGGCTTTCTTTGCTGTTCCTCAAGATGCTGGTCATGAAGAACAATAAAAAAAATTACCCTTTGCCTCATCTCTAAACCAGCTTTAGAAAGAAAAGATTACAGATATGAAATCTCCTCATTAGACCATTTCAGATAAAATTTAGGTGTTTCTCATTCAAATAAACCAGCAGAAGTGGATTTTTCTAAGAATTTATGTCTCTGTGAGTAGGATACAACTAGAAAACTAAAAAACAGAAAGAAGAAGCACCAGATTACAGGGTGCTTTAAAGAATGACAGAAAAAACCGAATTAAATCATCTGAATATTCATGATGGATTTTTTTCACACAATTATCTAAGAATTTATAAGTCCAAAGACCACATCTCTCTCAAACACAATGGTGACAACAAAAACAATTTCCAGCTGCTTATCAGGAGCTTGCTGAAAGGTCTCTACTCTATCATTTAACAGTTTGCTTACTTTTTGGACTACTTCCCTTCCCCCCTCACCTTTGTGACTCACAGAGCCGGCCGGCGGTGAGCAGAAGTCATTTGAAACACGATGTGCATTTGTCTATAGGATATTTCTGGGCAAGACTCCAACATTTCTTCGAAGCATGCACTTTCCTCATCAGTGGATCACCCACGATCTGACAGTTTTATTAAAGTGTCTTTTCCTTGCATTTTTCGCTACCTTTGGTACACGGGATGGCCTTTTGAATTTTCAGCAGCTGAGAGCTGGAAGGCACTGTAAAAGCATTTTGAGCTAACAGCCTTTCCACTGCTTGATCTCTTCTGTCACAGATTGGATCAGTCACCGTCCAATAAATGGAGCTGTTGTTCGTGATATTATGTCCTTCCCAGTTCTATTTTTTTATTGAGCTTTGTAGGAGATGATGTTAATTGACGGACTTGGATGTGATGTGAGGGTAAGGCTCAGGGAGAGACACAGCAGTGTGTGTGTCTGGCTATGGCATCATCTAGTGACGCTATATAGTTTTAATTTTTTTTCTTTTTCATTTCTTTGAAAGAAATTAGTCCTCAGACAGCATTCCCTCAAACTTCTTTGCAGTCTCAAAACAAATTATGGGAATGCTGTGGAGCCCTGTTTGGTGAAATTGATGCCAGGGTTAAATTATCTAAGATAGAGGACATTTTCTTAGAATTCTCAGGTGATGGGTACACAATGTTTGCATCCTCCTCAACCTCTGTTATATCTGTTACTTTCTATCCTTTCCTTTTTGGTCCTTCTCTGCTCCCCTTTAATAAACAGATTTTTTCTTTCTCATTTTGCTTACGTCATCAGGTATCTTTATTTAGACTACTATTTCTTCTTGAAATCCCATTAAATTAATTGGGAATAAGGTGATGTGACTCCTAGAGCTATCTGAGGTTTAAAAAATGGATAAAACTGCTTTAAATACATGCAAAATCAAATTGTGTATTAGTAATTGCATTTTGCCCTACATAAACAATACGTAGGAATCATTCAGTATTAAGCAGAAGTGAGGGATGCACAACCCTTGCTTAGCAGGAGCATTGCTATACTAATACCTAGAAGGACTGTAAGGTTTCAGGGAACAGGTTATCTAATTTTCACACTGTATTAAGCACAATGAAGCCAAATTCCCTAGAAATTACCACGGCACAAATAAATACTCTTAATGACCTGTGCATGTTTAAACTTCTTGAGTCCTGTACTTAGTGGACTTGCAGCACTACCACTGTTAGCTTATTGTAAAGTTTGTTCATTAGTGACTGACTTAGACGATGAATTAGCAAAAGGACATTTCTCCAGAGGAGGCAGGGATGTGTGCTGCTTGTAGGATAATTTAGTGGAAACTATGAGACATTTCAAAGGTAATGCAAGCAGAATGAGGATATTAAAGAACAGCTTTTGATCTCACAATGACATAAGCTAGGAGGAACTCTTTGGAAATATTATGTTTAAGGGCATTGGTAGGATGGGAAATGAAGAGTAGGTATTGAGGGAGGAAAGGCAAACAGGAGGAAAGGATGGAGTTAATTGCTTTGTGAACAGTGAAACTCCTCTTGAAGAAAGTCAAAAAGACTTTTTGGTGAGAGTAGAACATGTTATCTATCACCTGTGGAGCCAGGTACTGACAGTCCCTCTCTCCTGCTAGCAGCAACACCCAACACTGGTGTTCCCAGCCTGGCACAGAGGCGCTCCCTCAATCCTGCCGTCAGCAGAGGGAAGGAAAGAGAAAAAGATCATGTAGGAAATGCTCTCAGTCATATGAGAGAGGGCCTTTGATGGCAAATACCGGGACATTTATGCTGTCAGAAAGGCTAAAATTAGGGAGTCTTTATTATGTGTACACTGGGAGAGCCCTTGACAAAAAGCTTTAATCTGCTCCAGACATACTACAGTCTCAATCTTATATATGGCTGCAGCAGTGCTTAGCATGATTAGGTATAAAATTTGTGTTGAAGAGGCTACATTCAATAAAGAGAGAAAAGGAAAGAGATCAGAAAATCGAGGGGAGTAAACATAGAACATGTAATGAATTTCCTAAAAGTCTGACATTTCCATCACATTCTTTTGATGCATACTTAGGAAAGTTTATCGCAGCATTCACATCTTTCTAATTAGATGGAACAAGCCAGATGATTAGAGCCGTGAAAAAAACATCAAAAGGTTCACACAACTTTTTATATAATTAGAAGGGAATTTTCATAACCCCTAAAAGCAGGATTTAATTGTGTAATTTAACATACAATTTAAATATCAAGATCAAACTAGCAGGGCAAGTGACTTAATGGGATAAATGATATTAACATCTAGTGTCAAAGCTTAATTTAAACAACAGAATGTCTTCATTATGCAAAAGAGTCAAGCAAACGAATCGTTCAAAGGGCCTTTTTTTCAGCAGGCCCTTTCCTATTGTTTCTTTGAAAACAATGAAATCAGCTGTGGAGCAGCAACATGCTGAGAGACTAGGAGAGCACGACTGGCTTTGTCCATCTGACCTCACTGTGACATTGTGGTGCAAGATCTTATAAAACAAGAACCTCCTGCAGTGCTCACACAGAGGACCTTTTAAGAGCTGGTTAATTTTACTTTTGTAGCTAATTAAATGGGAGGGGGCAGAGAGTGCATGAAATGTTAAAACCCTTGTGTTGATGCTGCTGAGCTTTGTTGTTTTAAAAGTACCAGCAGAAGCGTTCATAATTTGGCACTTTTCACAAAACCCCAAGAGACAAACTAAGAGCATTCAGGATCCCCAGGACATGGACAGCTCTTGTGTCCAGGACTCAGCAGTTGGACTTAAAGGAACAGATTAGAAATGTATAAGCTTATTAGGGTGAAAGATGACATTCACTCACTTCAGGTCAGATGAAGAAAGGGAAAGTTTAAAAATACAGTAATTCCTGGAAAATTAAGAATAGCCTGTAGGCAATCCTGGGGAAAATGTCAGTGACTCTGAAGATACTCAGTTCCTACTGATAAGTTTCCTGATGGCGAAGGTAGAGCAGTTCTGTCTTCAGTATGTGCCCAAGACTGCAAATGACCTGGAACTGGTTTAATGTGTGCAAAAGCTGACAAATAATATTCTCCAACAGCCTCTGTCTCCAGAAACAACTCACCATGAACAGGTCCCGAGCACCGATGTCAACAGCAAGCAGAAACGCTTTTTCAAACCTCTGGTACCTGAAAGAAAAAGGAAACGTGTCTCTTGCTGAGTTTAATTTAAGAGCTGCATCAAATTTTACTCATGTAAAAAGTCCTTCAATGCTCACCAAAAGTGAGGAAAAGTTTTACTGGGGAAACTTGATAGGCTGATACTCAGATTGCAGAACTGTGAGGTAGGACAGCGACTACCCTTAACCTTCTTCATTGTTTAAAACCTTCACCAAGTGGTTCAATGTTGAGACCCATCAGATTTGGTTGAATCTGAAGGGAGCTGAAGGTCCTAACAAATCCATCCTTTACAAAGATAGCAACCACAACACAGATTAACAGTATCCCCAGCAGTGCTGGAAGGAACCTCAAAATCCTCTACAGAAAATACTAATCCCAAACTTCACATTACTTCAGAGGTCCCTGTAGAACTTTGCACTGAGTTTTGTCCTTGCAGACTCCTCAATACAGCTCTCTGAAGATGCTAATCCAGCTGAGTCACGAATCTTCAGGGACCAAAAGAGGTGGGGGGTTTTGCCTCGTAACTACCTTAGCCCAGTATTAGCACAGGCTCCTAAGGGTTTTCTGAGATCCTACAGTGAAAAAGATTGCATCAAAGAAGTAAAATAAGGGGGAAAAGAGCAGAATCACAAGCAAAAATTACCTCTGGGTGTGCTCTGGAAGGCACCACCTGAGCATCACCCAGAGATGCAGTAGAGCAGGAAGGGGGCAGCGTGAATGTGGAACTTCTCCTTCGAGGAGCATTCCTTTGGTGGGTTGAGACCTTGCTGAAGAACAGCTCCTTCCCTTTGTGGGGACAGACCGAGCCCTTCGTCCTACCCAGACACCACACACCATCTCCTGGGAATTACAGCAAACACCCGCCCGGGACGGAGGGACTGGGCGGGGGGGGGTCCCTCCTGTGTGCAGTCCTTGGGAATTCCACGGAAGCAGGAGGGCACGAGCCATCCGTCAGAAGCTTTCTGAGGATGTATACAATGTTGCACTGGCAAATGCTAATCCCAATGGAAAATTCTGCATTGGGCTAACGTCTCTCTTATACTAGGTGTGGATAACGGTTTTGTGACATCGTATTATGAGAAACTGATTCTGTCTGCACACATTTTCTTCTATTGCACATTTTTAATTTTTTAAAATCAGCTATGAAAATAGATTTGGTTTTTAATTTTGATTATAATTTTGATTATTTTTAGGAATGCAAATACCCCAATTTTCAGCTGGGAGGTAGAAGATCGATTCCACACCGAACGATTTTGTATTTGTCCTGTTACGAAGTGGGCAAATTTTCCCCCTTTCCACCTGTTAACAATTTCAGCAATGGATCAGTTGTAGACACTTGAGGTTTGGAAGGAGATGCCTTCTTTGCCCCAGTGGGGAAAAAACAGCATTGTGATTTCTCAGGGTTAGAAAGGCGTAGGCTGTGCCTGTCAAATGAATATTGCCAGACAGCATCACAGGGATGCCGGAATTCGTGTGGCTCTGTACCTTGGGGTTCCACAGGAAACAGTGGGCAGTGCTGCAGCTCCTCCTCAGCCCGGTGTGAGCAAGAGGAAAGATGGGAATCCTCCTTCCATGGGTGGGAAAAGTCACAGGAGGCGCCACACCGGGATTCCTGTTCCCGGCCAAGGCCTCGGCGGTTTCCTGGCTCCCTCCTGTCACAGCCTCCTCTCTTCTACCACACACTTGGAATGATTCAGCAGATTGCAAGACAGAGCCAGAGAGGACTTTTCCTCAAGGAACAACACCCGTGACAAGAAGGCATAATACGTTAGCTTAAGTAGAAAAGGAAATGCACTCTCCAGGTGAGGTTCCTAAGAGCTGGAGTGGGGAGCCCTTCCCTCCCTAAAGCTAATCTCCCTGCTGTGCCTTCCAAGTACTAATTTGCAGCCCTCCTCACAGAACCAGTTTAAGGGAGGGGAAGAGATAAATTAAAGTTAACCTCTTGATCACCAGAGAACAGCCAGTGCACCCCCACATTTTCATGCCTGTCTGTTCCTGAGGCTTTTCAACACGATTCCTGTGATGGATTTTCCATCAAAATACATTGTTTTGCAAAGATGCTTTTGAAGCTATGCTTTAATTAAGAAAAATAAGTACATGCTAAAATATGTGTATCTTGAACAGCTATCATGTTTGTATTTTTTCCTGGCATATTTTTTCTTTTCCATCATGGATTAAATACACATTCTTAGTACTTAGAGGGGAAATTGGAAACTGAACAGAAACCAGCTATTTGACTGGCTAAAAAGAATGTCTGTATCACTATTTTATATTTTCAAAGTTATCAGTATACAGACTATTAGAATGACATTTGCTTTAGCCAAGAAAAAAATGCCTGCAACCAAAAAATATAAAATAACTTTGTCACTTGATTGACTTGCAGAACGGAATCATGGCCTTAAGCTGTAATTTCTTTGCAGTTTCAAGAAGATTTCAATTATTTTTTCTTTAATCAACATACATACTTCAGTCTCATTATGGCCCCTATTCATAAAAGTGTGACATTAACTCATTATTTGCAGATCTGTACTGCAAGGGAAAAAAAAAGGAAAAAAAAAAGACTATCTAAAAAATTATCTTCACAAATCAAGAGTGTTGCAAATAACAATCACAGTTACTTCATAATTTATTATAAATTAGATTGCTTTAGAAGAAGGCAGATGTTATGAAGAAGAGTCACAAGTTTGCTTTACTTAGGCCAACAGTATTAAATCAGTCAGGAATATCCAGCATTTTTTAACCTAACTTCGCTAGAAGATAGTTGTTGCTCTGAAACCCTTTTTTTATGAAAGTTTTGTTGTTTTCAATGCACAGAAACCATTAGAGAGAGGTCTATATAGCACGAGACCAACCTCAACCTAATAACATCTGTTTTATATGCATGTTCTATCCTAGGATGACCTCTTACTGTTGTTAGCACACTCACTTAACAGTTTATCAGCTCCTCAAACAAACAAAACACCCCCCAAGTAAAACGTTCCCCCTCTTGTTCTCCTGCTACAGTCACCAGGTACAAAATTTGCTCTCTAAAATGGAATCTCCTGGTGCTGAACAGTGTCTTCCCACCCCTTCCTCCACCTCGCTCCTTTATTGCTGGGTCCACAGTAACTCCAGCAATCAAGACTCATACGTCTCTTGAAAAAGAGAGATAAGGAAATCCACCTGCAAACCATGAAGTTCAGCCATCTGCTTGGTCAAAGTGACAGGCAACAGAAGCACGACCTTCAAGATTAGAACTCTGAAACTGCAATTAACTATGTAGGACACATAGGAAAACATTTCCCTGCAAGCCATTTAGTAGATACAACATTAACTTCAAATTCGCATGTAACAGAAGAATACTGATATTATTTGCACTTCTGTACGTATTCTAAAAAAGCATTAAAAAATCTCTGTTAGTATGGGCAAGGAAATCAAGGGGAAATGTGACTAATATAACAACAGGCATGTAGGTCAAAAATGGTCAAGGCAGAGAGGAATCCAGACTTGCCTTCCATGGAGAAGTGACAAACCTGCTGCCTGCCTGTATTTTGGGAATATGACTTAACTGAAAAGATGCCAGGAAATAATTTTATTTTAAAATAAAATATATAAGTAATAAAAAAAATAAATCACAATGTTATCTGTAACTTCAGAAAGGCTATTCTGTTCACTGTCATAAATAATAAGAGAATCAAATGCCTGGGATTTCCTTCTGTTGGACATTCAGAAATAAAGCAATTTGAAATACTGTTGATCAAAAAAATGTGTATGGATTGCAGCCTGCAGAGAAGGCAGAAGAAGTCTCTTTGGTTTTTAGAAAATGTTCTACCAATATATAAAAAGTCAAAATTTTTTCATCTGTATTCCACAACTCCTAAATTGAATGTGATCATTTAAAGACAGAAATACATTTCTCAAACTGAAAATGGTCAACTTGAAAATGCCTGTAATATTTAGCCATAATATTAAAGTGTTTCGTAAGACCTCTGAGAACCAGGAAAATAAAATAAAACTCATGTCGAGGGAGGAGGAAGGGAAGGGAGAGGGAGCTCATGCAGGCAAGCAATATAGTGCAGAAAAGATGGAAACATTTCTTTAGGGACTAGTTACAACCAACAAGCCTTCTTAGACATGCTCATCGACCATGTAAGCATATTCCTTGTGCTGGGCTGATAAAGGAGGGCTGCAGCAGTTTTTTTTCCTTGTCTTCAATAAGAGTACACAACATTTAGAAAATAATCTGCAGGGGAAGAGCTGTGGCACAAATAATATTTATAAGGCAATCCTTTTTAATGGAAGAAATTTCAGAGTCCTCCTCATCTCACAGTCCAATCAAGAGTGATATGCATTCAAAAAGTGGATATTAAATATGCACTGAGCAAACAGAACAGGAAAAAATGAATATTGAAATAATTTACATGTAATCAAACTACACTGAAATTAAGTTTTAATTGTTCAGTATTCCATGATGCATATGCAGATTTTAAAGTATTCAGAATATCAATCAAGTGTTTACTTACATCCAGCAATTGTATTTAAGCATACAAAACAGATGATGAAAATATGTTCAATCAGCTACAGCTCCCAACATTTACTGCTGGGTTTACATGATCACTTTTAATTCAGTTATTTCATTTAATATTTCAATTTAATAGCTCATTCTTTCATTCAATTTCTAGGCATCTTGCCCATTTCTTAAACACAATAATAATAATTATTCATAAAAGGAGTTGTTTCCTCATAAATTCTCATATCAGCAATTTTTGGAACACAAATGGTTTTCATGCTTTTTTCCCCCTCAAAATACGTTGTTATTATCTGAAATATTTTCCTTTTAAATTAGAAAATATTCAAATAAAGAATAACATCTGCAAAATGACTCTGAGCCCTGTTCTGTTGGAATTCTGAGCCAGAATAATTAGAGATTACCAGGTTAAAGAACCTAAAAATTGTGTGGCTAGGTTGCTAAGTGGTTGATTTGAAGGGGGACAGATTAGTTTTTCACCAACTGTTGAACACAACACCACTGATTTAGGCATGCAGCTGTATGTCAGCTTCAGAGCCCATTTACAAAACCAGGGCTGAAAGGACTTACATATTTCACAGGAAAAATTCTCATGTGCAATGGTCCTGAAAATGACAACCCTGAAATTCTGTTGACCTCCAATGAGATACTTTAATGTAAAATTTCAGTAAATTCTGAAGACTCAGATTGCTGTGTAATCCATCGTATATAAAGTATAGTATTAGTCAAAGATTTATATCCTGCGTTTTATGTTGTATGCTGAAAAAGTGGTACTTAAGAGTCCCTGGAGAGGAATAAATACATGAAGACCCCACATTTCTTTAGAAAAACCCAGATAAACAACCAAAAAAAACCCTCACTTCAAGCCAAAGTCAACCAAACCCTGGAATGATTTTACCCTAGTGAGTTCAGTAGGAGGCCCTGTTTCAGGTAGCGTGGTAGTAGGAAGCTGAATGCAGCCTGGA
>WAAG01047327.1:0-17545 GCA_013390105.1 Tichodroma muraria | reverse complement strand
GTAAACATCAAATTGCAGCTATAGTCAAAAGGCCAGGAGCAAAGCACTCATCTCATGATTCTGAGGGCATCTGGTCTTCAAATATCAGTATAATAGCTGAGGACTATGGTATCCAAAGAAAGTAAGTTATTAATTTGGAAATTAATTTGCAATGATTCTGAAGTGCTTCAAGAGCCTGTTAACTCTTGTAACATGTTTACAGTTTTTAACTGCTGCTGTCGTTCAAACGCTTGTCTGGGATTTGTGGTTTAGTCTTTTGTCCACAAATCCACATCAACCGGGGGGGGCAGGGGGGAACCACTCATCAGGCACAGCTTTACCAGCACAACTCATTGTTTGGATGAAGCACTCCCAACAGAAGAACACTTTTGTTGACTTTGCTGATGTTGTTCAGAGAAGTTGTGTTGCCATGTCAGGGGAAAAAGCTTTCACAGAACGTATGGTGCCTGTGTAGTTACCCTGATGCTGGTCTGTAATCTGAATTCTGTCTGAGGTTTTTGTTTAGTCCTGTCTTTATGCAGACCTTTCTATCTGGCTCTAGATGAGTTACTTTACCATGTCTATGCTTTACCTTTAATTTGAAGAAAATAATGCTTGCTTGTCCCTGCCATTTCCTGGCTAATTGTTAGAACTGTGTGTTCCATATATGGTACATAGATCTTAATAATTATGTCAGTGTTTCCTTTTCAAGGTAGAGTTCTGCAGCAGGGATTCAGACAGGCTTGTTTTTGATAGGAACTACACCTACTAACAGGTTGAGTCCTGAGGTTGTCTTATAAAAGTCTCAGTTTAGGCCTGAGATGATGAAACTCGATGTCTGTGGCCAGCTGTAGAAGTTATGTTAATTTGTGGCTTTTAAGTTTCTTTTAAAGTAGCAGTAGATGATGTAAATTATGGACACAGAAAGACACTGTGGGTGAGATTCAGCTCATTTAAGATGCGATATTGAAAATGTAGACAGTGATATCTAAGCTTCTTACTCATCTTTCAATTGGTGAGGAGAATTAGGCCCTTTTAGGACACAACTCATCTTACCTGCTCTAAATGCCTGCTTTAGAATGCTGATTTCTTTTTCTTCCTGGTGATTATAAGGAGAGTCTAGATGTCTAGCTCAGATGTCAACGTCTACTATAGATCAGAAGAGCTGTCCTGCGTGCCCGTAACTCTAGCCCATGACTGCATGATACAAAGGGGCATTCAGACAGGGCCCTGCAAGAGAGAAATCTAGCAGAAAATGATGTGGTTTTGTCCAAGCAGCTGAGTAAACGAGTATGAGTACTCTGAAGCTTAAAGTGGCTTGTTAAGGAAGAGGCACTGAGTAGGCTGAGCATCTCAGAGTAGGGTGGAAAGATAAATCAGAAGCAGTTCAACATCTCTTCCGCCTTCCTGCCCAGAAGGAAATGTTTTCATGTCTTTAGGAATGAAGAGGCCAAGTTCTTGAAACCAAGCTTTATCTGATGAAAGTGGTTAGATCAAGTCTTCATTAATTCATATCTTTCTAGTAGGTGGAAAACAACCTCATGTAATAAAAAGTATTCTTCTCAAGTAAATCTGTTCAAGTAAAGAACTGTAAATCATTTTTTACAAGCCTTTCTGTGCTTGCCCCAACCTGATGGAGGCATTGGCTTTCTTCTAAGTGCTACATGTGGATGGAATAGCAATGCTCAACTTTTAGCACAAGAAATGCTTCATTTTGCTTGCTCCATATCCTGCCAGCTCTTGAGATGTGAGGCTGGCAATGAACTCGAGAACCCTGGGCAGGTTGAGGCTGGGTAGTTTGAATGTTCGGTGAGTTTTGTGGGAGGGAGTGGCAACTGTATTGCCTGCATGTTTGGACCCAGCCTTTTCTGCAGGTGGCCTCAGGAGCAATACCCACTAGTGCACCGCCACTCTGCTAATTGGGACTCTGCCCAAAAATCTGGTACTAAGAGAATATAAGAGGAGATATAACATTTAGCCAAAAGTCCTGTATTTAAAAAGGTTGGTATAGTACTTGGATTTGATATAAACTCTTCTGGCCATGTGCTATTAAGAGTGTCATGCTTGCTTTCTTCTCCGATTCTCTGTTTCCGGGACTATGAAGTACAGTCCTAGAGATAGGAGTGACTGCTTATGCTGAACCATAGGAAGGCTTGCATAATAGATGGACATTTCTGGCAAACAGTTGTGTTTTTCTCTTTGCAATTTTAACTGCTATTTCTAGCCTTAGTTTTTATTACTTCCCTAATTTTTTAGTTATATACAAAAATGGGGAAATTTTGCATTAAAGCAAAACATTCACCTGTCTTCTTTCCTGTTGTACTTTTGCTGCTTAGGAAGGAGTAATATCTCCTACTGATCTAGACCTTGTGATGTCTGATGGATTGGGAATGCGATATGCATTTATTGGACCTCTGGAAACCATGCATCTTAATGCAGAAGGTAAGTAGTGTAAAATGTTATGAATATGAAAGGAAGGCTTGCTTTGCACAAGATTCTGGAAATGTTATGTCACAAACAGGTTAGGATTGCTGCAACTATGACTTACCTCTTTTTTTAATGTAATGGTAAAGAAAACTTATTTAAAACATGAGGTCAATGGAAGGAAATGGATATTGATTGTCCTGTTTCAAATGATCAGATGAAAGATGACAAGCTATTAAAACAATAGCTGTGTAATACAGTTTTTCCAAGATTCATCCTATCATACTTTGATAACATTGCTGTAGCCATAGTTCAGAATGTCTGAGTGTCTGGTAAACTATTGAAAAAGTTTAGCTAATAATCCAATCAACAGAAAATCACTTTCCAGAGATGAGTATCCCCCTGCTGCTGAATTTGTAGCAAAGCTACAGTGTAAATATCCCTGGAGCTGCTGTGCTTTAAGCTTATATCCTGAGTGAAATAAAATTGCTTTTGTCAGCAAAATCCTGTGCATACAAAGCTGACTTGCCAAAGCAGTCAAGTAAAAGTTTGACATCTGTCTTGCATAATTGATACAGATTTTTAGATGTTTTTGCAATGTGTACGTGAGTCCCAGGTAAATAAAAAGTGAATTGCATGAAGTGAAATAAAAATTATGGATCAGTATCACAAAGGTTTGAGCAAAGACTTTAATAAAACACAAGAGCTTCAAAAAGTTGCAATCAACTAAATATTAGCTCTTTCTATTATGGGCTGTGTCTTTATTTTGCTTCTGTATGGTCCCTGACATGGTAGCCTCCTGCTCTGCTGCTGGATCTTTTAGGCAATGCTGCAGGACACTTGTGCACTGAACCACTTCTACAACAGCATCTTGTCAGCTGGTTCAGTAACTTGGATTATGAGAAGTATTGCTTCACTCCTGCTCTTACAGATATATTGTCTCTGAGTCTAGAGCTGCTCCTTTTTATGTGCTCACAGAGTGACTCAGGCTCTTGCTCTCATCAGAGACAGTTTAAATCAAAAATTGCTGATGTCAGGACATGTGATGGCTTATGTTCATAGTTCCATTCCAGTGCCAGCTTCTCTTTGGTTGCCCAGTATTGCTTCACATAATGTGGAATAACATGGACCTCCTCTTCATTGCCAAGGATTTGCTTGACTAACCTGAACTCCTTCTAAAACAAGATGATCTACTTAATGGATGAGAAAAAAGATATTGCCTACCTAGATTTTAGTAAAGCCTTTGACACCATTTTCCACAGCATTCTACTGGAGACACTGGCTGCTCACTGGGTAAAAGACTGTCTGGATGGCTGGGCCCAGAGAGTGGTGGGGAATGGAATTATATTCAGCTAGGGGCTGGTCTCTAGTGGTGTCCCCCAGGGTTGTGTCGGGCCCAGTCCTGTTTAATATCTTCGTTGTTGATCTGGATGAAGGGATCAAGTGTGCCCTTAGTAAATTTGAAGATGACACCAAGTTGGGTGGGGGTGTTGATTTGCTGGAGGGCAGGAAGGCACTGCAGAAGGATCTGGACAGGCTGGATTGATGGGTCAAGACCAATTGTATGAGGTTCATCAGGACCAAGTGCCAGGTCCTACACTAGGGTCATAACAACTCCAGGCTGGGGGTGGTGGCTGGAAAGCTGCCCAGTGGAAAAGGACCTGGGGGTGCTGGTCAGCAGCAGCTCACCATGGCCCGGTGTGTGCCCAGGTGGCCAAGAGTGCCGATGGCATCCTGGCCCGGATCAGCAATGGTGTGGGCAGCAGGAGCAGGGCAGTGACCGTGCCCCTGTGCTGGGCACTGGTGAGGCCACAGCTCCAATCCTGTGTTCAGTTCTGGGCCCCTCCCTGCGAGAAAGACACTGAGGGGCTGGAGCGTGTCCAGAGAAGGGCAGCGGAGCTGGGGAAGGGTCTGGGGCACAAGTGCTGTGAGGAGCAGCTGAGGGAGCTGGGGGTGTTTAGCCTGGAGAAAAGGAGGCTCAGGGGGGACCTCATCACTCTACAACTGCCTGACAGGAGGGTGCAGCCAGGTGGGGGTCGGCCTCTTCTGCCAGGTAACAAGGGACAGGAGAAGAGGAAGTGGCCTCAAGTTGCACCAGGGAAGGTTTAGATTGGATATTAGGGAAAAATTCTTCTTGGAAAAGGTTGTTAAGCGTTGGAACAGACTGCCCAGGGAAGTGGTTGTGTCACCATCCCTGGAGGTATTGAAAAGTCATGTAGATGTGGCAGTCAGGGACATGGTTTGCTAGTGGACTTGGCAGTGCTGGGTTAACAGTTGGACTTGATCTTAGAAGTCTTTTCCAACCTAAACAACTTTATGATTCTGTGACAGCCTTCTCTGATGTGTTGTAGTAATATTGTCCTTTTTTTATTAGTGGAAGGAAGTGGAGGTAGATACAAGAAACTGCCTCTGTCCCTTTCATTAGCCTATCAGCTTTACCACTTTCATGGCAGCTGCCCTTTTTTACAGCTATAAGATATTAGTTGCCCACAGTCTTAAACTCCTTGTTAATTAGTGAGGCAGGATGAAGGAAGCAGTGAGAAAATAGTGTTATTTGTGGGAGAGTCCTTTTGTTTTGGTTTGGTTTTGTTTGTCTTGTTTTGTTTTGTTTTTTGTTTTGTTAGGGTGATGTGACATTATTGTTTAGATTTGAATAAATTTATTTCAATTATTTTTCTGAGATGAGTGTTTCTTCTTTCCCTGTGGGATGCATACAGCAAGATCCTCCCGTGAACATCCTATGGGCTAATGTCACTTTTTGCCTCTGTTAGGCATGCTTTCCTCCATATTCATAAATGATCCTATCAAACCTATTATCTAGGCCACTTTAGGTTGCCATTTAATCAACGCATGAATATTAGGAATGCTGACTATATGGCAGTGAGCCAACAGCCTTAAACACGGAATAAAATGACAGCGTCAAGTCATTAAAAGGAGCAGAAACAGCAACAACAGTTTGAGGACTGAATTGCAACAGACAGGAAGGAAACTGCTTTGGGGAGGAAAAAAGCATTCCCAAATTGCATAATAATATAAAGTTGATTGTTGATTTCAGTAAATAAAATTAATGTTAATATCTGTTTCAGATTTTGAGTTTGTCCTCTTATGATTTCACATGCCAGCATCACAACAAATGCTGTTAAGTCTTTTACAAGGAAGATCAGTAGACTTCACTACAGTCAGTTTGCCTGTTCACTATTGTGGGATTATGTTAGCAGACACAACATCCCACCTGTACATGTACTGGGCAGTCTGTGAATATAGTGAAAATGGTCCAGCCTCAGTGAGGTTATATCTCCTAATCTCTTGTTTCTTGAGAAATCTCATTTCTTTTTTTTGAAGTCCTTGCAAGCAATCAACTGTAGAAGCAGAGGCTAGACTATCATATCCTATGTTTTACAGGTTCGCAGCAAAAGTTCTTCATATATATTTCACAATTGGCTTAGATCAGTTATTTTATTAGTAGGTTATTTAGTGAACTATAATTGAAACTTGATCTAAACTGTCAATATTATTAGAAGAGCTGGATGGGGGAGGTTGAAGGACCTTTGTTGCTGTTTTCTCCCCTGCATTTATATAAACACCATTCCAGGATTATATTCTATCTGTCATTCACTGAGGTATTCATACAGGTGTCTATAGGAGTTATATGGAAATTGGGGCTTATATATGGTCCCCATAAAGTAAGTACAAATATCCAGTAAGCTAGAAATGAGTCTTCATGATCAAAATTGTGTTTCTCTTACAGAAGGTGGGAATACTTGCTCATCTTAGAAGCACCTGCCAGGTGAATTGGTTTTGGATGATAGGAGCAGAATGATTGTGTGAAAAGCACAAAATATGAAAAGGAAAGAGTGGAGAATCATAAGTCATAGTTCAAAGGGAGGAAATTTTACTTGTTTTGTTGGACAAGGCATAGCCAAGTGTGGTTTCTGTGAATTACTCTAAACAGATATGCTGGCTGGTTCAAGAGCAGATATTATTTCCATTTCTATGGCCACTACTTCAGTGCTGCTACACAGGGAGCAAACCAAGCTTTAAGTCAGTTCAGGAGCTTTTGTACTGCAAGCTGGTCAGCAGGTGTGAGAACCTCTAAGGTAGTAACATCTAAGAAAAAGAAGATTGCCTTCTTTTCTGCCCAGATAGTAAAATATCTCAACCCAATTCAGGATACTTCTGAGAGGGTACTACTGAGATAAAGTATCACAGTGGTATATGATCATACAAACCCTTTCAATTTTCATAAACCTACCATGTATTTCATACGTGTTTATATGCATTCAATTCCCTTCCTAATAGGCTGAAGAAAGCAGTTTATTGCCCTTCTAGAACTGCTGTTTGCCTCTGTGGAGCTGCAGGGCTTTTCTGTATGAAGGAGTTTATATACAGTAAGTCAAGATGTGAATTTTTCAGGATACTGGCTGCTGTGCACCAGTTTCCTTCTGTGGACTCTTAGGTGTAAAGTAGTTCCCTCTGCCTTCTGAAAGGATCACATGGCTTTGCACAGGAATTCTGTGTGCTTTATTCCTCAGGTCATTATAGATGGTTCCCAAAGAACACATCTTGATGCATTAATGAAAGAATGTGTATGATCACCAAGTGGCTCAGACTGAGGAATTCATCCCAAGTTTGAAACTGATCTAACAAAACAAGCAGTTCATAATAACTCAGTTTAATTCCTTGATCCAGCTCACAGCAGGCCTGCAGAAATACTTGTGCATTGCTGTTGAGATGGTAACACTGGCACAATGAGAATAAAACTTTTTTTGGTGCTACCACTGTTTCAGTGTAGTTCCAAGTATTTGTGCGACTAGAGCACAAGCAAATTCATATGGCAATTAATGTAGTGTACAAAATGTCCTGTGAATTCACACCCTAACTCAGAGCATGCATCTGTGTTCAGACACACCCTTGATGAAGATAGGATTACATTTAGAAAGTAGCCCTTGGAGCTGTGATGTCTAGAAATGTAATCCCTCTATCATTAAAAAAGTTTGGGACTTTTGTTTCTCCGAACATAATCTAACCATGTCAGATTCCTCCATGATGTTCCCTTTTTTCTCTTAAAATATGTGGGTTTTTTTCTGTTGTCATCCATACTCATCTTTCACTGCTGCCTCTTCTTAGATTTTATGTGCTAAAGTCAACTCCACCCCAGTCTTTTCAGATTGTTGATGCTATTGCATCAGTGGCTTGACCATCGTGCCTCCTCTCTTTGAGTCATTACAGTATCTTAATATGCTGCTTATCAGGTTGAAAGTCATCAAGTTAATACTCAGTATGGTGGAGCAACCTCTCTTTGGCACGTTACCCGNAGTATCCCAGTGCCTTGACAGGCTGGTTTACCATGTTTGCTTCCTTGTAGCCTTCAGCCCTCACGCCTGTGGTCTTTCCTGTGAAAAGAAAGGGATGAGCCAGCATACAAGAAGCTGATACTTTAAGATGCTTACAAACTATAATGCATGAATATACTACATTTTATACTGTTGTTTTCACTTCTCTTTTCCTACTACTACAGTCATTGTCCTCTTTATGAACTTCACTTGTGTCTTCTCTCAGGACAGGGAAGCATTTTATGCATGTCTCTAAGCTAAATATCTGCCCTGAGTTCCTTTTCCTTCATCAATACTGTGTTCATCTTGGTGATGCAACTAGAGGCATTGCAGCAGTAACCATGTTTGCACTACACCAGTGCAAATTCTCAGATATCTGCAAACTTTAAGTGTGATTATTAGAACAAATTCTTGTGGGACAGTTCATTAGCGATTTTGGAAACTGCCTGGACTCTCATCGAAACTGAATAAGCAGCAGCTTATTCCATTATTGGAGCCTTGTGTGTCTAGATACATATGAGCAGCTGAAGAGCCTTGAACCAATGCCTTTGTCTAGCTTGTGGTAAACACGTTCTTGTAACTAGACTGTAGAAGTCAGAAATGCTGAGAGAGTTTGGGATTTTCAAAGAAGATGGACTATTCCCCTTTTGATCTCTATAATCCTCCATATACTGCCCCCTGAGAACTTTTTGTAATTCATTCCTCTTCTTTCACCCCCTGCCATAGCTGTGACTAAGTGGTGGAAGGAAGATTCAGGAAACTCCTACCTTCCCTGGAGGTGTTTCTGTTTTGTGTTCATAGTTCTCAGTTGTCTGCTGCAACATCTGCCTCCTCCCACGGCCTTTTTTCTCCAACACTCATGAGGTGAGTGTGTACAAGAAAGGTGAACAAGACACAGACAAGAGGAAGCTATCATCCTCTTCCTCTGTCCCAGATGCATCTTGTGTCATTCTTGTTCTCCAGTTGGAGATAGTGAGGCACAGCGTGGGCACAGCAGTGGCACACAAAGAGAGATTGTTGTTTTTATCATCCCCTTTTACCGTCTTGCTGTTTTTTCATCTCCCAGGTGCTCCTGTCTGTTTCACACTGTTTGCCAACACTAATTCTTCCAGCTTAAGCTGCTCCCTGGGTAGTATCAAGGATTAAAGAGATTGTCGTATTTGTTTTCTTTCTTGTCCCTGTGTTCCAGCCAAGGGCTCTTCTCATCCACCTTTGCAATAGCCCTGACCCTTGAACCAAAGGACTCCTAAATCTAAAAGCCTGCGGTCAAATATTTGCTATGAGTTTGCAGTTGAAAAGCAGAGTGATTTTTTCAGCAATATTCCCTATTGCTCAAGTGCCAGCTTAAAGAAGCATTCAATCAGTTGATCCTGATAACTGGAATCAAATTAAAATTGCATTTCACACTGGGAGAACTATCTTGAGTTATTAATTTTGAACTATTCATTTTTTTTCTCTTTGAGTGAGATTGTGTGTGTATTCTAACTTTTGGTCTATTGACTATACTTGAAAGATTTTGCAGTGCCCACCCCCTGCTTGGCATGCAGCATATGTGCCTGCATGTTACCATGTCAGCCACAATGCTGAGATCAGCTGTACTAATGCTGCTGCTCTTCTCTAGACCCCTAACTTTTTCTTTACTTTTTCCCCTTTTGCTGATGTTGCATAAGGCTTCTTTTCATTCATACGTTACACGCAGTGGGTGAATTGTGTTACCCAGCCTGCATTTGGCACGTCTCTGCTGCATTGATGAGCTACACCCACCCAGAAATTGTTCTGATTCATTCAAGCCGTAGGTGAACTGCCAGTAAGGAGCTTGATTTCCAGGTCTAGCTGGCTGAGTGAGCTTTAAAGGCCNAGGAGTTCATACGCAGCAGGTAAATGGTTCAGCCATATCCAAGCATTCAGCGTTCCCAAGGTACTAATGCACTTGAGGCTTATGAAAAAGATTCCTGGTGCACAGTCTTCTATTCTACCTTCTCATTACTTCCATAATCAAAACTACTCAGATCTGTGGTATTATTGCACAAGCTTGCCAGATGTTTGAAAGGTTCCCACTGACTTTTGGAAAAGTACAGAATCTAAACTATTTGGTCTAAGTGTCATAGACTTGTGTTAGCTGGGTAAACACCAGAATAACTGGTTACTGACACCATTCAGTTTTACCATTCCTTCTGTTGCCAGTTGCTCAGGGGGATTTACTTGAATTGCTATATTTGACATAGTAGCCTTTTATTATTTTGTCATTTTCCAGCTGGCAATAGCTGCTAGCAGAATAAATATGCACTCTTCTTCCTCAGTCATTTCTACTTCTGCATCTGGGAACATTCTGTGATGTTGCATGATGGGAACATTTTTGCTCAGACTCCTCACTGTTAGAAGACAAAGCTCACGTGAGCAATTTGCATGTAACTGTCTCTGTCTCGTGGCTGGTGCGTGAATCTTGTACAGCATTGTCTTGGGTTCCCAGGATTGCTCACGTGGATAGCGTACCCCTGGTAGGTCAGTCTGGGTTGGCTTCAGGTGCCAAAGTCTGTGAACCCAGCTGTTAAGATGTAATAGGCAAACACTTATGCTAATGGCAAGGTATGGTCAGAAAACCCTGATAACCAGTGGTCCTTTCCAGAGTGCACATGGAAGTGGATGGTGGTCTCTGCTTCTTCCCCCAGTGAAGAGACAGGATGATATCATAGCCTGTTCCACATCCCACAGTAATGCTTCTCTTTCTGAATCTCACTTCCTGACAGGGATGTTTTGAATCACACTAGGCAATCTGGAGGTTTCTGGCTGTATGCCAATCAAGAAAATTGAGCAAAATACTAATTTTCTGTATAATTAGAAAACTGATGTACCGTTATGACTAGCTGGAATTCCTTCTTGTGTTGGGGAAAGCCAGAACGTGCCAGGTTGTATTCTAGGAATTCATATGCTCCATGAGTAGATAACACAAGGAAGCAGACTAACTGAATGCTGATTGTCGCACTCCTGGCACCAAATACAGGTTCAAGCTATTTAACAAGGCTGCTGTTTTTCTCAGAGCCTTCTCCTCCTTCCTTCAGACACTGGAGAATGTTTCTAGTCCATTTTTAAAAGAGTGGAATACTCTCAAATCTCCCCACATTGCTCTTATGCAATGGACGTATTCTCCTGTTCTGTCCTTTCAGTTGTTTAGCTGATGTTCATCATGACTTCAGAGTGCTGAAGGAAATTTAATACTTCCTTGAGGCTTTGTCCTTTGAAAGTTCTTCTTTGACCCAGAAACAAGTGTTCTCCATCCTCCTACTGACCTCAGAAGCCTTTCAGAAACCCCGTACTTCAGCGATTTCAGGCGTGTAGAGCAGTCCAAGTGGTGTAATTTATGATACATAGTTGGCAGTAGTCAGAGGTTTCCATTCGTTCATTCCAACCTCAGCCATTTTAGGGTTAGACAGGTGTGACTTCTAAGGTATTGATATCATACAGTATTGCATTCCAGGGAACTGTTGAGGAAAGAAGTCACTTAATGACTCTTGACCTGATTTGCATTCTTTCATGTGATAGTCAGGCCTACTCCCTTATATTTCCTGCATTTTGTGATTTGATAAGACCATGAGCAGTTCTTGTTCATACTTCTTAGTCTGTACAATGCCCTGAGTCTTCAGGAAGAGTTGGTAACTGTAACTAACAGCTTGCCGTTGTCTTTTGCATGTTTCTTCTCTTTGCTTTGATAGTTAGCTAATAAAAATAGAATTAAGTATGCAAAATCTTCAGTCTCTATGGTTCTCAGAAGCCTTCAGTGGATGTCCAGAACTTCTCAGATCTGGGGTGATCATCAGGATAATCCACATAGGTGTGATAGGTTGGGCTCAATGATCTTAAAATCTTTTCCAGCGTAGTTGATTCTGTGATTTTATCAGTGTCAGCTTGCTTACTGCCAGACAAGCAGTGCTCATTTACTGTTGTGGTGCAGTTCCTGATGTCCTGATTTGGAAAGGCTGCCTTATCCTTTCTTGATTATGTGGTAGTTTATAGCACTAAAAAGTATATCAGATATGTTTGTCTGGCTAAGTGACTGATTTCTCTTTATGGTGTGTGTATGATTTCACACTCTCTAGTGCCTCAACAGTGATTGTTTAGAGATTCCTACTGGAGCTGATGGAAGCTGGGTCTTCCTGTAATTCAGCCAGTGTCTACTTGACTGCTGTTCTACCTGTTACTACCAGTTAGCTGGTTCTCAGGTTCTCTGACCATGTGTTCAAGAGCTTCACAGATCCTGTGTGAAGGTCCTCAGGTCAGACCAAGCGCTCAGCTTTTCATATAGTCTTGAAAAACCCCAGAGGTGGAGACTGCACAACCTCTGTGGGCAATCTGTGCCAGTGCTTGAGTGTCCAGTGTGAGCCCTTCATATCAAATTGTGCCTGTCATCCCTTGTCCTTCTGCTGTCCAACAAACAAAAAAGACCCTGTCTCTGTGTGCTCACTGACCTCCACACAGGCTCTGCTGCAGCACTGAGGAGCTGGTGGTAGCTTCTCCCAAAGCCATCTCTCCTGCAGGCTGAACAAACCCAGATGGCCCAGCCTCTCCTCACAGGGCAAGTGCTCCAGGCCCCACCCTTTTGGTGGCTTCTGCTGAAGTTGCTCTGTTTTGTCAGTGTTTTTTTGTACTGGGGGGTCTCAAACTGAATGCAGTGTTGTGGATGCAGTCTCATGAGTGCTGAGTAAAGGGTCTTCATCACTTCCTTCCGTCTACTGTTAATTAACTTCAATCTGTTGACACAGCCTAGGCTGTTGGCCCTCTTTGCTGACAGGGTACACTGTTGGTTCATGTGCAGCTTGCTGTCTGCCACTACCAGGAGTTCTTGGAGTTCACAAACCTGTGTTGTTGCAAGGAGCGCTTCCTTCTGAGGTGCAGGATCTTGCATATGTCCTTGTTAAAGTTTTATATTGGCTCATTCCTCCAGCCTTTCTAAGGTCAGTCCTGCCCTTCAATGTATCATCTGGTCCATACCCCTCTAGCTCCCACTCCTACCCAATTTGATACTATTCACAAACGTTATGAGCATGTTTCGTTAAGCAGTACAGGTCTCAGGACAGGTTCCTGCAATACTCCCATTTTTGCTGGCCTGCAAGTGGAGTGCAATCCATTAACCACAACCTCTGAGCCTACATTTCCAACCCATTTTTTGTCCATCTAGCTGTCCAAACAGACAGACCCTAATGTCCTAACTTTGATACAAGAATATCATGAAAGACCATGTCAAGTGCCTTTCTAAAGTTGAGGTTAATGATATCCACTACTTTTCTATTTTTCACAATTATTTAATCACAGAAGGCACTGAGGTCAGTTAGATATGATTTACACCATGGTGTACCCATTGGAGACTACGTGCTGATTGTCACAATCACACTCTCATTCCTGCGTCCAGGAATTTCTTTCAAGAGGACTTGCTCCTTGATTTTCTCAGGGATGGAAGAGAGATTGATTGGCCTGTAGTATCACAGATTTTTTTTTGATCTTCTTTGAAGATGGGTGCAATATTTGCCTTCAGTCATCTGAAGATCTTGTGATGACATTGGTGCATTGGCTGACTTAATGTTTAAAGTATGGTAGAAAGCAGATTTGCAAGGGCATGCTAGTAACAATAAGGGCTATTACTAACAGAAGAACAAGAAGTCCTTCTTGTTGCCCTTGACATCCTTGCAAGTTTCAACTGGAGCTGATCTTTGGCTTTCCTGACACCACTCCTACATGCCTAGGTGGTGTTTTTGAATTTCTTCTTTACAGCTTGTCCCTGCTTCCACCTGCTGTATGACACCTTTATGCACTGGAGCTCATCCAAGCAAATCTCTTGATACGTGTATTTGTCTTCCTAAATATCAGGATGGACTGTTCCTGCCCTTGGAGAATGCTGTGCTTTACTGGCCTGTCCACAGGCTCTCACTCAACCAGTCACCCTTCCTATGGAATAGCTCCACAGATCTGAGCTGCCCTGTTACAGGGATAGTACATCCCCTCCTTGTCTTTCCTGTAGTGTGTATTTCTCCAGTTGTGTGAGCCATCCCCAAACACCTCATTTGCTCCTGATAAAAAGTTTTCCTCACCTGATGGGCCAGGGTTTTGACAAAGATGCCTTTTCTCCTCTTTGTCAGGTGAATCCTGTCTCCCCCTAGAAGTGCTCAACCATCAGAGAGGGTTATAAAAGCCAAATCCCAGTTAGGGGTTGGAAGATACTGATCTGCAAGATCCATCTGTTCCTCCTTTAGCCTTTTTCCTTCACTGGAGGCCACCTGTGTCTCCTTGTGTTTGATGCTTTCCCCCTGAGCCATGTTGTTCTTGATACACTCCAGGTTAATAAATAAAAATAATGACAGGAATGCTTCAAGATATGGCACACGCTGACTGGGAGGAGAGGTGAGAGCACTCTTCTCATGGACCTCGATCAGGGGAGCTTTCTGGTCACAAGTAACAAAGCACAGTTATATTTGTGGTCATGCACTACACCCTCACACAGCATTGCCTGCTGGTGTGTGACATTCATTGGTTTTGCAATGCAGCCGTGTCCTAAATAATTTTTCTGTGAATCTTAATGGAAATGGGGAGGATAGAATCCGTTTTTCCTTGATGGCAATTAGGTACCTTAATTATAAGAGCAGACCATTTTCTGGGTCTCTGATTTAAGACAATGCTTAAGCACAGGCAGCCTTACTGACTTGAACTAGGAATTTCTGTTGAAATGTAACTTTTCACTCTTACTTTCAGGTGTTTCAAATTATTGTGAAAGATATGCTGAAGGAATGAGACTTGTTCTGAACACCTTTGGGCCAGTTCCAGAATTTTCAGGCGAAACTGTGCAGAAAGTCAGTCAGGTAAATATGGAGTTGATGAAAACAGCGACAGAACAAAGAACGTTAGTTTTTATTTTAACATTTGTACTATTTTAATTTACTGCTGGAGGTATCTGTAGTCTGTGTTTATTGTATGAATGTGTACTTTAAGTGCAAAGATCAGTACAGTGTGCCTGTGAGTCTCTTTTGAAAGCACTTGGACAATACATCATGGGAAGGTGACCTAGAAGTCACATTATCACCAGTAACACCATTACTAGACAGAGGAGTCAGCTGCTAACAGCTGTGGGTTATTGGCATTTAACCCTCCATGCTATTCCTTACCATTTCCCTCCTCTTATCGTATTATGCTCAGCCTCCTTTCCTACATGAATAGTCATCTTCTGTCTTCCTCCTACTCAATCTTGCTGCATAAACCTGTATTTTTTTAATTCTGGGTGTTCTTTTATACTTTACAAACCAGAGTTCCAGTTTGTAATGTGTGTAAATACATGTTTAAGATAAGCATGTGAGCAGTCTGGTAAGGTTACTTGCATGTTTAAAGATAAAATGTGTTTAAGTGCTGTTCTGGATTGGGATCTAGTTTACGTATTAACATTTCTAAGCCCACAGTTTGTTTATACTCATTACATAGTCATTCTGAATGACCACAGGAATCAACTGAAGTATTGTCATTTCCTAACTCTGCTTTTTCAAAGGTGCCTTTTTTAATGATTCACTAAAGAGCAACTGTAGGGATTGAATCATTTCTGATCAGCTGTCAGAGATTAATTCCAAATACGGAGGCAGCCTGTCTGGAAGACAGCATTTTGTGTTCCTATTTATGTTAATGCATTTTGAGGAAAGAGATTCTTTTATGCTTAAATAACATAGACTGCTTATAATAATGATCAATAATAAGTTTGGAGTAATTCACAATCAGAAGCTTTTAATTGGTATGAAACAGTTTGGCTTTCTTTATAGAAGGCTGGATTCCACTTCAACATCTGCTTGTGTGTCTCTGTAATTTTCAGTCTTCAGTGCCAAAGATGGGCTTGCAGGGATCTTCTGTTAGAGTAAATCATTCAGCATTTCTTATCTTACTCCTCTGTCCCTCCCTCTGATTTTTTTCTGGAGTGACTGCAGCTTGCCAGTCATTGGTAACAGGTCCAGGTTTTACCTAGTTTCTCAACACTTGCCTTTTAAGCCTAAGACCTCAGGTCCTATTTTGGCAAAGATGACCTTGTGGTCTCTATCTGCACTCTCAAAACAATTTTGTTTTTCCTTTGCACTTCTAAGACAACTTTGATTGTGCACTCAAAAATACCTTTTTTCCCTGCGTTTGCTATGTGTCTTCCCCTGTGATTTTTATTGTAACTGGTATGCTTAGGACAAAATGCTTTTATAAACATGATATCACTCACTGCCTTTATGGGGAACCCCACACAGGAATCTGGTTCAGAACACATTTTCACCAACATAAGTGGCCAGGTTGTCTCCTTTCTACTTAATAAAAGATTGTCATCAAAGAGACTGGACAGTGACTGTGTGGAGCAAAATGAGGGAAGATGCTGATGCATTGTTGTTTCTGTAGTCATCTTCATTGCCACATTCAGGATAACCTTATCCAAGTGGGAGCATTTTTATTCCCATACAAGTTGATTCCTTGCGAGTCACTCATGTAAAGAATTAGTGACTTATTTCTTGCGATAGCCTAAATTTTAGTTTGTGTGGATGGTGACTTGGTCTGACACAGGGAAAGCAGGAAAAAAATTCTGGTGAAAACCTTTTCACTCAGAACATGAAATTTAGTCATCTTAAATTTTCTCTTCCAGGCTCTGTCTGAAAAAATTCCAGTTGTTCCGAAAGCCCTGGATGCCAGGAGAAAATGGAGAGATGAATGTCTCACTGGTCTTGCCAAACTGAAAACACAAATGAAATCTGACTGAGGTGCACCTTATCTAACAGGAGAGACCAAATCTCATTTTCAGATCTTCATAAGAAAGTGGAAATTTTTGGTCATGCAGAAGAGGAGACTGAATGGGCAACCAATGATATATGCACATGGAGACCAATGAAACATTTGGTCCAAATTTGCCAAATTCATGAATGACTAGAAACAGTTATTAAAAAGTTCAGTTAAAATTTATCAAATTACTATACAAATGCATTAGATGTGTAGGCGTTAAGTAGCTTTAGAAACATTAATATTGTGCAATGCAGGAACACAATCATGTTTTAAATAATGCATTTTTCAACTTGCTTAGGAATTCAGCACTTGAACAGTATTTGCTAACGCAGGGATCTGAAACAGGCAAACATCAGCTGTTTGTCACTGGAGAAAATAAGCCTTCCCCCACCAGTCACTGTGACAGTGAGGTTAATTTGTAAAGCAGTGACTGCAGAAAGGAGAAGGTTGTTATATTGAGCAAAGTGTGGATTCACCTGACAGTGAGCTGAGACCTCAGAAGCAGTTAAGGGTCACTTCAGTTCGTATCTGTTACTGTTTCACAATGTAGGGGAAAGAACTGCTCTTCCTTTTCCTCCCCTTGGCACTTCTGTACCTGTATGGTGCTCTAAATGTGAGTAGATAGAGCAGAATTCCCCCTTCATCGCCTCCCCCTGGTTCTCTAAGACTTACCAGAAACCTACTTGGTCTTCAAGACCATGCACTTGAGAGCCCATGGCTTTGCTCACTGATGTCTGATGCTGGCTGTTGGCATTGCTGTGTAAGTATGTGCCCAATTTTATGACTTGTCTGTAAGAAAGAAGAGATTTGGATTTAGTAGCTGGTTTGGGAGACAGTATGGTGTAGTGCATCTGTCTGGGCTTTCTCTACGACCTTCTGAATGATCTGGGGAAACCAGTTCACCTCTCTGCTGCCGCATCTGTTTTATACATTGGTTGGTTGAAGCAAGATCTGCTTCTTTAGGACTCAGCTGTATTGGATGTAACGGCTGTAGCTGAAGGAACCCAGATATCCGAGTTGGAACTAGATGATCTTTA
>WAAG01047326.1:344-26475 GCA_013390105.1 Tichodroma muraria | reverse complement strand
TAGGTTAAATTTGTTCCCCACGAGTATGTTGCTCTCCACAGCCTAGAAAAGGAGAGGAAAGCAATTAACTAAGGTAGAGACAAATGGTAAAATGAATCCAGATCCCGATCTCTACGCATCCCCCATAAAATCACCTCTCCTCTCATCTAAGGAGCTACTACCATCATACATTTCCCACAGTCAAGCCAGTTAAAAGATTTGAGTCAGCAGAGCAAACCAAAGGAAAACAAAACCCCACCAGTGACAGTCCAACCTCTGGCTACACACAACGTGACAGGAGTACACGTACACCTCTAAATGTAAAAGCTGTGCTGTCCAGCCATTTGGTTTGAACACTTGCATGACAGTAAGGAGAAATGAGAAGCCTTTTTTCCTCCTATCTATGGATCTTTCTGTGAATTTCTTTTGAAGATGGCAACCACACTACCCACATGCATAATGCCTACAAGCTGAAGAAAGTGTCAATTTCCACCAGCCTCCCACCAGCACAACTGACACCATCTGAGCTCTGAGGTTTAATCCAATTCAAGTTAACCAACCTCCTGAACCACACTCAGCAAAATGTATTTTACTTTTTCCCTTTCAGGAATCCCTTCTCCCCTCCCAAGGCTTTAGAACACTGCTCAGAGTGACTAGCTCTTTTGAAAACAGATTTTTTTCAAATGACATGACAGACTGATCTTGTGAGGAAGGCAAAATTAATGCCCTCATTTTCAACCTGTACACTCAAGATGTAGTTTTCCATGTCTTCTACTAGACAGCAAAAGTATAAAACCCTGACAGTATGATAAATATCATTTCAAGGTAATGGGTGCACTCTAAATGCAAACTTAATTAGAATAGAATTGAAAAGTTAAGAAGCCATAAAAAATGAATAAAATATTGTCAAAAAGTAAAGATAATGAATAAAAAAAAACAACCTAGTCTTTTTCTCCCCACTCTTTCGCTCAAGTCTTTCTCTGAAGTCTGCTGCTTTTTTTTACAGGCATGTTTTGCCCAATCATGTATTTGCTAAATGCTGAGTGCTGTTACGCTTTGCACCTAGGTTAAAAATCTGAGCTGATTTCTTCTCCTGGTATAAAAACCTTCTACAACAAAATAAATTCTAAGAGGGCAGAAGCAGCTTTCTGCCCCACCTTATGGATTTTCACATAGACACCGCCCAGCTGCGGGACTCTAAACCACCCCTCAGAAAGAGGATGGTGAAGAACTGTAGGAGCAGTACAGTCAAGCCTACACTTAACCTTCAAATAACTGCTTTAAAAAGACCTGCTGATGTAACCCCATATTTGAATTACAGCAAGTGTAATGTTCAAGTTGAGGACTGTACAATTTACAGGCTAATGCCTCGAAAACAAAACAAAACTAGCCTTGCATATGAAATATTTTTAAATCAGGAGATGCATGACTAGACAAGCAGCAAGTTTTCTTAGTATTTCAGCTTTACTTTCAAGACTGTGTTGATATTTTTTCTTTTAACAGTAATAGCAGATACTCAGCAACAAGGGAGATTTTTTTATAGAGGCTGTCAGGACAACAATCTACATTTCCAGCTTCCCTCAGAGCTGACAGGAGAAATTTTGTGTATTTCTACTAGGTAAGATTAGAGTCATACCAGCCTCCCATAAGATTTCTTGGGAGAATGAGCCCTTCTTCCCCTTTTCTGTGTTCAATTACTACAGCCCAGTCAGAGTTCAGAAGCACCAGAACAAAAGGCATCATTTATCAGCGCTTGAAGCAAGCAAAATACTTCATATGTAGGCAACTCTCCATTTCATTTAAACATGACGTAATTAAAGATAATTTATGCATTTGTTTTAGTACAATGCAAAGTTTTGGAGTAGCTGCCCTATTTGCTTATTTTTTAAAAATCAGTTATGAAAGTCTTTTTTTGTGCAAATGCTTTATTTAATCTCTTGCTCATTGTTAAATGCCAAAAGAAAAACAAATGCAACTTCCTGCTATTGGGGAACACTGCACTGAGGATTTTTCATATATTTTTTTAATACCTACATTCTTACAAATTATGTATGTGAGAAGCAGATGATGAGCAGCAATTTGGCAACACTTCACCATCTGCTATTTGCAGATCTAGTCAAATTCAGAGTTAATTAAAGATTAAAAACAAGGACCAATACTGTTGAAGCAAAGAGCCATCTTCCTTCCTGGTATGACTGTAAATAAATAACTTGGGTGGGTTGTTCCCACTCACTCCAACACAAGCATAAATCTGCAACATCATAAGGGCAACACAACTTGCACTCATAAAATACCTGAATATCTTCTATTTTAAATGAAAAAAGATACTAAAATCATGTCAGCTTTGTAGAATGCCACAATCACAGCAGGCTACACAAAGCCCTATTCAGGAAAAAGTTTATCTATCAGTAAGAAACAGAAATTATAACTGAAAGATTCTTGTAGAAAGGGCTACAGAAAACATTAGGGAAAAAATTAGTCAGCTTGTAACATCTTTTACCTTTTATTACATACATATTTAAGCAAATAATATTTAATTAAGGGTGAATGAGGAATAAGATGACCCTGATTGGGGGTTAGCTGAACGTTACTACATTGATAGCAGGCTACCTTCTCGTCATCCAGTCCACATCTCCTACGCTGCTTCTGCAAGAACCAGCCCATGTTAGAATACCACCCTCCCTCCTCGGGGCTCCCAGACCCTCTTCTCTATGGCCTTACGTCAGCTGCCTCCCTCATTTACTGAACTTTCCTGACAGAGCTGAGAAAGAGCAATGAAAATATACAAAACTGGAAAAGGTGCAACAAGTCCTCCCAAGATGCTGACTCAGGTGTATGAAGCAAAGGCTCCTGCTCAACTCTTAAGACCAGTAACCTGAGCTTGATGTTTCAGAATGGGTCGGAAAGCTCTGCTCTGTTTCCTCTGCTACCTGAGCCCTCAGCTGAGCGCTGCCAAGTCCAAAAGCTCACCAGGCTGCTGCACAGCAGCTCAGTGTGGCTGGCTGCCAGGAGAGAGAGCAGTGCTGGTGGAGCTGAGCTCCCTGGGATGCCGGCTGCCAGCTGCCCCTGCCTGCTGCTCAGCGCTCCTCAGCCAGCTGGAGAGCGATCCATGGAAGCATCACAGCTGCCAGGGTGCGGGATGCAGGGGTACGAAAGAGACTCAAAAGATGGGGAGGCAGTTTGGAGAATGTTGGCGGACAGAGCAAGAGCGGACTAAGAGCTGAAAAAACCGCAAACTCTGTCCTCTCCCCAATAACCAGAAGCTGGTGATGGACTGAGAGATAATTACTGAAGAGTAATTATACTAGAAACAGACTACTTCTGTAGATTGCAAACAATTATTTTTTTTAATTAAATGTCAAACATCAGTCTTCTTGCTTTCTCCTCCTTATTTTTGCCGCAGTAAAAATTTTCAGAACTGGTTGTGCAAGCATCGTGGCAGCAATAAAGCTTTGGTTCACCAGAACTTCACTGAAGCTTATCTCCTGTGAGATTGTTACACAGGAAACAGAGCAAATAGGACTTTAGGGAACCTGATCTGGCTTAAATACTTTGTTTCAACTAAGAAAAGTTGAACCAATGAAAATTTTTATTTCAAAATATTTAATTTCTAAATGCCACCATTAAATTCTCCCCAACTTTTAAAATATCTCTCTGTAAGAAGTAAACTACTGCATAAAATCAAAATGAACCCAGGAATGCTTTAGTATTTCTAAAATTGCACTTTCTGCCACAATTACCAACTGAAAAGTCAGCTCAGTTGGTATTAGGTGTTGAGCTCAGTCCTGGGTGAAGATTGTCATGGTCTAACCCCAGCTGTCAGCTAAGCCCCACACAGCTGGGGCTTACTCAGTCCCCCTGTGTCAGGATAGGGGAGAGAACTGGAAGAGTAAAGTGAGAAAACTCAGACTGAGACAAGAGCAGCTTAACAGCTAAAGCAAAAGCCATGCACACAAGCAAAGCAAAACAGGAAATTCATTCACCACTTTCCATAGGCAGGCAGCTATTCAGCCTTTCCCAGGAAAGCACAGCTCCATCACACGTAAAGCTGACTTGGGAATGCAAACACCATCACTATGAACGTCTGCCCCTTCCTCCCCCTGCTGCATGTGGCAAGCAAGATGCCATTTGGTGTGGGATATCCCTCAGGTCAGTTGGGGTCACCTATCCCAGCTGTATCCCCCTATTGGTGCACCCCAGCCTCCTTGCTGGAGGGGTGGGATGAGGCACAGAAAAGGCCTTTAGGCTCTGTGCAAGAGCTGCTCAGCAACAACAAAAACATCCCTGTGTTATCAACACTGTTTCCAGCACGAATCTCAAAAACAGCTTCATACTAGTTACTCTGAAGAAAATTAACTCTATCCCAGTAAAAATCAGTTGATTATTTCCCCAAGCTGGTTACTGCACTTACAGACTTGGTTTATCACATCTGAGACCATTTTTTAAGCTGTGTTTCCACTGCAGTCTACTTAGTTCATGCTGTCTCTGTAGAAGATTTCCTGAAGTGAATATCAATGATATATTAGAGAAATATTGAGGTTAAAAAAGGAAATGCTGATTGCATCACTCAAAGCATTCTCCTGACAGGGTATGATTTCAGCTGTTTTGCACAGTTGAATTTAAAAATATCAGGCAGTAACTTTTAAAATTATTCTTGTCACTGATATCAATTTATCAGGAGAGGTTTGAGGGTCTTCTGCTTTCTTCTTGACAGACTTCAGTAAAATTATTCATTTCATTAGTCAAAGTCTTATATTTCTATTTCTTAAACTTTCTAATTTCAAAACATTCCTTGGTTCCAGACCCTCAGCATCAGGTTATTCCTCATTAAGTTAGCTACATTCAGTTCATTCCTTTCCGTTTCTAAATACATTTAAGAGAGAGGAAAGACAGGTAGCAAACAGCACAAATTATTTAATGTGTACAACTCTGGAACATAATAGAATTATTAAAGTTGGACAGGTCTCCAAGATCACATCCAACCTTTATGAGGCAAATTTGAGATATTCTAATTGGGAAGGCTGTGGTGAGCTATCGGTGGGAACACCATACACAGCCCTGGTGACCAGCAATCAAAAAATAAACTCATACCTAACATGTGCAGAGCAGGGCTGTGATGATGGTAACAGCAATCCTAGGTCTGTTTCATGAGAAGCTAAAAGAGTTTGCTTCCTTCAGCTAGGCAAAAATGAAAGTGGGGGGAAGAGAGGGAGAAGATGACTCTGATGTCCCTACAGCAGACAACAAAAGGGGAAGAAATACGGGCTGGAGAGAAATACAGGAAATCTGGGTGGACAGTGCTGACCAGAGAACAAGTGGGTATTAACTGGGTCATCAGTAAGAAGCTTGCCAGACAGGAGCACTAAAGAGGTCTCACACAGTCTTTGAATCTAGGTAGACTGAGAAATCAATCTCAACAGCGTTAAAGTGGAGCTTGAACCTTTTCTGGAAAAGGCTGGAAGAATGCTAGAAGTGACAGATGAGTGGATTCAGTGCTCCAGGAGAGGTCCTTCCCAGTCCTGTAGTTCCTCCTTTCTGCAATTTTTAAACAATCACTCCAGACTCCCCATCAGCTGCCATTAACCGCTCCGCTAATTTCATCACTGGTGTCACGCATACGGTGCTCTGATTTCACAGACAAGCCCAGAGCTCACACAAGCAGCTTCCCAGAGGACTAGCACCTGCTCGTTCATTATCAAATCAAAGGATTTACATATGCAGAAACACAGGGAAGAGCCCTAACAGCCATAAGCCATAAGGCTGGTAAGGCACTGGAACAGCTTATTGAGGAAAGTTGTGGATGTCCCATCCTTGGAGGTGTTCAAGGCCAGGCTGGATGGGGCTTTGAGTGACCTGGTGTAGCTGAAGGTGTCCACAGCAGGGGAGCAGGAGCCAGATGATCTTCAAGGTTCTTTCCAACCCAAGCCATTTAAATTTTTTTTAAACAAATTTAAAGGCAGCACTGCTACAACAGAAAGCAGAGGACAGAGGCTCCAGATCTAGAGGCAGGAATTTCTTTGAAAATCAACACTTAGAGCCTGGCTGCAGCAATACTGCTGAGAGGCAACACTTAGGCAGCTGTCACTGTAGTAGCTTTACTTGATAGTCACTATCTTTTAATTTTGTAAGTATTTCCTATATGTGATTTTAATAATTTCATAGTGCGGATACGCATGCAATGACTTTTTGTATTTATGTATAAAACATTCTTATCCAAAAGTTAATAAATATTTAGGAAAGTACTAGTGTATACTAACCTCTCTACTAAATATAAGGCTGAAGACTGTTCACATACAGTTTTACTGAAAGAATTCTTATATTAGGCATAAAAGTATGAATAAATTATAGATAGATTTACTATGTGGTTTAAATAATATTATGCCCCATGTGCCTTTCCTTAGAGGGCTTTCTATAAAAGAATCCATTTTGTTGAGTGAGACATTTGCTTTTTGAGCTGGAAGTCTCTTCTAGCTCAAAAAGCCAGAATAATTTTTCTAACCACTGTCTTTTTATTTTCTATTCATAATATATTACACTCAGAGATACTCTTTCTACTGTTTCCATTATGAAATCCTGCTATGTGTTAGGTACTGCCACTTCAAAAAACTCATCTGATGCAAGAGGACAATTATGCCTACTTTCATTTTATCATATGGGTTATTTCTGCAATTTAATACACAGATGTAGAGTTTATGATCTTAAGATCAGCATTTTCATACAGGTATTTGTTTATAAAACTGTCTGCTTCCAACTCGTACTTAAGCCTAACATTTTGGAACGTCTTCTATCACTGTAAATTTTGTCATACTTAACTATGAAAATAAAGAACATTTCAACAGATGTGAGCTTAAAAATCTTAATAAATAAAAACAAAGTCCAATGTTCTACTATTTATCTTGGGAGGATAAAAAGCTTTGCATTGCATAGAAAACATACTGCCATGTTTCTCTGAGAGTAGTTAGTTGCAGGGAGGGCAGGATTTTTGCTTTGTTTAGTAGCAACCTTACTTTTTTATGACTAAGATTCATTCAACAGCTTGAAGCACACTGAACACTTTGGGTTTAGGAAACACCAGTATTAAGTATTTAAAGACTCTTCATGCCAATAGTTTTTTTCCCCCATGTTTATGCATTTCAAGTTCCTTAATACATCGTATTTGAAAACACAGGCGCCTTAAGACTTTTCTACTGTTTTCTTTTTCTTAGCAATGTATCATCACTATAAATACCTGAATTAATTCTAACTAAACTTTTAATAGTGGCATATACTTGAAACTGCATCACAGTGATTTGAGAGTTCTTTTTCTGAAGTGAAATGTTGATAAATCTTTCAATAAAACTGAGGTGAGTCCCTGAATAAGATGGCAGAGAAAACAGAAATTGCTCAGAATTGAACATTTCTGTGTTTACAATTCACGTATTTCCTTTACTTCCCTTTCAATTCCTTTTTCTCCTTCCCTTTTCACTAGGAAGAATGCACACAGATTTATAATAAAAGATTTTCCATGCTTTGGGCTAAGGGTTAAAACGATAATGGTTTACCAGTTTAAGAAAGGAAAACAAACCATATGTCTGCAGAACAAACCGAACAAGCTTCCTGTATATTCTCATATTTTGCACAGTTCTATGAACTAAAACAAATGGCAGACCAAAATGATGGCCTGCATGCAGCCACAAACAGTAAGCAGGTACAGTTTTGAAGCCTATACACTGACCAAGTCTCTTCTGTGGGAAAAGTTTGCACAAAACACACAATATCAACAAAACCCCACAAAATGATGAGATCATCCAGGTTTGTTTCTAAATGGATAAGGAGGAGAAGGGGCCTCCCTTGTGAAATACTTTCCAGCAAGGGCAGCTCTGTGCTACATATGACAAGGACTACAGAGGTCAAACTATAGAGAAGTCTGCAACTAACAGATGGCATCAGGCTACTTTTTTCAAACTCAACAGGAACAAGCAAATCTAAGCTAGGAAAGCAAATACTTAAATAGTGTTAACAATTATCTGAGTAAAGAACGAACACAGATCAAAACACCCACACAATTCATGTCCTAGTACATGCACAGCATGTTACTGCAAATGTGACATTAAGAAACCAAGGGGGGAAAATTTGGTTAACTTTAGTTATAGAAAATATTAGAACATATGCTAGAAGAAAGCTAAGCACCAGCACTCAGACAGTGAGACCAAGTAAATTCTAAGTATTTAATCCCATAAAAGAGTATTCTGAAAAAATACATTATCAAGCAATCACTTGTATCTTTTTTCATTCCAGCACAAAGGACTACCATTTTTGTGAGCTGGGAAAATATTTTTACATGTATTTTTACCATCCTGCATATTTCCTATTAAAAAAAAAAGGGGGCAGCTTCACTACTGACTTCAGGAAAAAGGTAAATACCTACTTTATCCCTCCTTTCCTCAAATTATTTCTTGGAGTATGATGCATGAATATTCAACCCCTACTTTTGATTTCAAAATGCATTTAGGCCTTCTATATTTTGAAGCAGTAACACATTAGTTTCATATTTTAAAGAATACAAAAAGGTAAGCCAATATCATCATCAGAACTCAGAACACTTAAATTTTTTTCCAAAATGTTTTGAGGCCAGATACAATTAAAAAATTTTATGGCTTACACTTTTTTACAATTAAAAAGTGTAAGCCATAAAAGGTGGCAGCTCATTTTCTGTGGCCTTGAAGTAGCTCTTATTGACTCCACCTGGCTCGATATTAAAGAAGCGCTGAAAAATAATAAAAGCCATTCTTTTTAATTTCAGACTCCTACCACACTATTAAGTGGGTTTTTTCCTTTTAAATACATGAGGGGGGATGTTTGCATAATATCTCCCCTTACAGTTTTGAATACAAATGGCTTGTGAGAAGTCTGATTTGCCTGTACTACCGTCCTAAAAATACGTTCGCTGCTGTTACAGTCATAAAATGCTAAGCCTGCCTGTGCAGAGCTTAGTCACTTTTCCACTTCTCCGTGCCTTCCAGAGGCTGAAAATTACTGTTCTGCCTAATTCCTGCCCTGGAATCTGCACTCGAAAGTTGATTTGCAACTTTCTGTGTTTTGCTGTTCTCCAACAGTGTTCCTAGTACGCACGGACTAGAAACAGGCCCAAGAGCTACGCTGAGCTCCTACCACACTCTCAGCGCAACGGAACTGCGCGGCCGGGTTAACACCGCCGCGCGAGGACGAGGCCTGCTGAGCCAAACGCGCGTGTACACCCCGCAGATCATCTCTCCTGAGGCCCGGCACGCCGCCCCGCATGTCTGCACTTAAGTAAGACGCCCCTCTCAAGCTGGAAGGAGATGTGTCTTGTCCCTCACTCCAAACAGGCAGCTCAGAAGGTTGCTCGAGCCAGAGCGGCGCTGAACCTGAGCGCTTCGAGTCCGTGGGGCTTGGACCCCCGGCCGCCCCCAGCACGGGCACACGGAGCGCCGGGCTCTGCCGTGCTGTTATGGCAGACATCACTGGGTGGCACTGTTAGACAGCGTTTGTGTCACTGTCAAGGTAAGGAATACCCTCTCTCCCCACCTTGCCAATTTTTATCAGCTGGTAGTGCAGCTGTGCAGGTTTTCCAAGGATGCTGTGGCAAACGGCAGCAGCAGCAGCGCTGCTCTCTGACATCCCTTTTCCCATTACACACTTGGGAAAAAACAGCACTTGCCCATGGAGGAAATGAAACCTGGTGATTTGAAAAGATTCTAGAAAGCAGTTTTGCTTTTTTCCACCTTCACTATTGTACGTGAAGAGTGTTATATTTACAAGTCCTCAAATACAAAGGAGTTGTACTGAAGTTCTAACATTATTCCCTATCATTCTTTTGTCAATAAAGTCAAGTGTCTCAACAATCTCAAAAGCTGATGTCTGAAGGGCTACGTGCACTAGTACTGTTAGAGATCCTCCCAGTCTTATTCTGTTGACACTCAAAAGTTCAATTTTGCCCAACCAGAGAAAACATTTAACAAGTATTTTTTATTTCTCTGCTTTTTAAGATGCTATCACAGGTTGCTCAGAAAAGCTGTGAATGCCTCATACCTTGCAGTGTTCAAGGCCAGTCTGGATGGGCCTTCGAGCAATGTGGTCTAGTGGAAGGTGTCCCTGCCCATGGCACAAGGGTTGGAACTAAATGATCTTTAAGGTCCCTTCCAACTTAAACCATTTTATGATTCTACGATAATTCTTAAATAGAGGTAACTTAGTTGGAATTAGATTACTTTTAAAAATTATTTATTAATGTTCTTCACAAGTTATCTTGTTTTCAGCAATATGCTCAGAACTGCAGCAAGATACTTACTGAAAGGTGGTAAAGCTGCTCCTGATGGTCCAAAATGTGTGGGCTAACAATTATCAGAAATTCTATGCAGGTTTTTCAACTGCCAGCACAAACTGAAAGGTTAATGTAATACTACAAGAAGTGGAAAACTACAAGCCAGTGCCTTGATAATGACTACAGGGCTTCAAATACAGCTATCTGGCTAAAAGTAGGCTTGACTCACACAAAAAAAGATTTCAACTCTACAAATACATCTGAGGGTCAGAAGTTAACTACTGTATTTCAGATTGCAGATGACATGTTAATAACAATAGCTAAAAGTGTACTCAGTACTACTAACTGTGCTCACATAATGCAATTTCATAATCAAAACCAACAGCTCTGCAGAAAAAACACCTCTTACTTTTCCAAGAAAGCAGATGAGAAGGAGGTTGAAAAATTATGTCAACATACAACAATTTGACAGCTTACAGGTTTTCAATGCTGCACCGTGTACAAGGAATTTGGAGAAGGCAAACACTGAATTCAGCGCTGCAGAGGCCTCATTACATAATGTCACTGTGAAGTGGGGTATTAGAGATGTGAATGATGACAGTGTGACAGCCTTGGTCATTTGAGGATTCTACCACAACTCCCACAGATATGTACACTGGATATTACACATGGTATTCAGCTTCCATGGAGAAAAATGGCAGCTTCTGGGTGACTTCCACAAAATCAGAACCTGATGTCTTGATATAACATAGAGAGGTTTGTTTTAAATTAAAACAAAATATAAACTCACACCAAAACTGATACATCAATAAAAATGCAACCTTAACTCTAAAGGTAAACTGACCATTAAAATCTGTTTTATTCTGGTTTTTAACTATGCTAAAAGAAACCAAACAACAAAAAAACAAAACACACAAAAAACCCCAAATCAAAACAACAACAACAAAATACCATTGCTTCAGTAAGTGGAAACTGTAAGTCCTCCTACATTATATCTCCAAACTACTTGGCATCTACCCTTTGAAGAGTCATAAATTAGTACATCGAACCATGAATTCAGGAGTCCAGACCAGCAGCTTGCTTCTCAACACCAACATGAGCTGCTTTACACAACACAAGGCGTTCATTAACCAAAGCAGCTACAATGAAGAGCTGCCTTTAAAACATGTTGAAAATATTTAGCCCTCTTGCTTTTCCTCTCACAACTGACAAACATTTGTCTTCTGTCTTACACTGTTTTCAAGTCGGTCAAATACACAAAATTTTGACTCCACAAAATTGACATCAAGGACAAAAGGGCCACTAGCAGAAGTATTTTAAAGAAACAAGAATTTCAGATCTAACAGAATATATACATTAAGGGTCTATTTTAAAAATAGATGCATAAGGAGACACCTGTGTTTTGTCAGAAAGCATAATTACCTGGTTTCCACAAATTTTCAGGTCCCAGCAGGGGAATGCTGGCCTTCACACCAATAAAAGCTGTGCTTTGGGCAGTTACATTTGTCTCTTCTCTCTTTCATTCTGAACCTCTTCTTGAAAATATAAAATAAAAGCCTAACTAAAAAAAAAAATCTAAGAAGCTGCACTGTACATGGCCCATTATTCCCTTTATTATTAGGTTCATAAAAATATTAGTTTCCTCACAGAGCAAAGGACTGGGCTGCACAGTGTGACTAATGGCCCTGGCTGAAGAAAGCACTCAGCTCCAAGCACACACTCATGGCCCAGTGAGATGAAGAGGAATTAATTGTTTTCTCTCCTCGGGATGGTTGCCAGAGAGGGTGCAAGGCATGCAACACATTTACAACTTCACTTGACTTAAAAGACCAGCATACAAGTAGCAATAAATGAAACTCCTACTGATGTGCTCACTTGGTCCTTCTCCCTCCCTCCCCCTGCAATTCTGAAAACACGTAAATTAGAATCCCAGAGTGATAAAGCTCAGCTAACATTTATGGGAATTAATACATTCATTGAAGCAATTAGCAAGTAAAGACACAAGAGTTAATCATGGCTGGAAGTAAAAGAGCCTGAATACAGACTTCACCTTACACAAGTAAATCTTATTTTGAAGAGTTTAAAAGCAAGGCTTTTTTATTCTGACATTTAAAAACCACTTTTTTTTTAAAGGGTATGCAAATCACTGTGTTAAGTGGTATAATCTACACAGCAGATTCGACCAACTTTCAGTCAGCGGACACCTTTCTTTCGCACAAGCTCAAACCACCCAGGCATTTTGCGAACCGTGTCCCTTTTACCTCTCCCCCTTGGGTATGGGCTTTTATTAAAAGCACCGAACTGTTGCCAGTGTGCTGCTTTAAACACCGCCACTAATTACAGTGGAGACAGATGATTTCTTGCAGGGCAGACGGCCAGGGCAGGGTCCCCGCGGGCGGCTGCTCGTCCCTGTCGGGCACCAGGGCTGGCCACCGCTTCTCCACGTGGCCGGACTAAGTAGGTCAGCTGTCACCTGCGACGGGGTTCAAGCTTCTCACACAAGAGTACATTATCAATCCTATCTCAGGATCAGTTTCCGACAGCTGAGACTGAAATCTTGTTGCCTTTAGAAAACCCCTGTGTATTACTCAGCCAAGAAATCCGCTTTCTTTCCCCCTTGGTTTTGTAAGGCAAAGACAGCAGCTGGAGGAGCGCTCCAGGTGCAGCGCTGACCACCTCTCCCTCTATCCATTTTTAGCCACCTGCTTTGCACAAGAATCAAGATATAAGAATGCATAATTTCAAAGAAAAGAAAAACTAACACACACAGTATTTTCAAGTTTGAAAACAAATCCTAACAACAAACAATTTTTTTTTCCCTCTAGATCACTCTGTGCCTCAAAACGGAACCACACTGGGGAGGGAAGTCATGCTTGCTATTTCAAGTAACTGCCTAAATACTTCTCCATTTGATAAATACCTATACTCTTCTGACCCTGCCAGCAACAATAAATGTTACCACATCAATCAGAACAACGAATAGTTTGGTCTTTTTAAAAAAGCACCTCTCACAAACTACTTTTTTCTCACCTGCATTTCTGAAATGCACAAGTCACTGTAGGTACATTATTTAAAAAAAAACAAACTTCTTGTCTCCGTGTTTTAGCTACAGTTTTATCCCTAACCTGATTTATCATAAGCAATATCTCTAGAGCAAGCACCACCCTAAACTTGAGATTGCTGAACCACTGTGGGACAACAAACAGGAAGGTGGATTGGAATTCAAATGTTCTGGCACTCAGGCAAGTGAATCGAGGATACAGTTGGGTCAAGTTCAGTAACTTCCCAGCTGCTGCTCCAGCCCTGCCTCCATGCTGCAAATCAAAAATCATTCTGGGGTGCTTCAGTGCTGCTTTTGCTGAGTGGTCACTGTCTCACTGCTCAGCTCTGCTACCTGGGCTCAGGGCTGCAACAAAGGCAAACATCAAATGCAGAAATCTGTATCCCACACCATTTAAGGGGATAGACTCATTCTTTGAAAAAATAAAATGTCCATGGATTTGTCCACTCAAAATCCTTATCTGCAAAACAGGACAAGGTGGCTTGTCCTTTCTCCTCAGGTACTTTCCCTGGAAATTAGGTCCACATATACCTCCTGTCAAAAAAATACTTTATTACATACCATAAATAGGAAAAAATGTTGATTTCCCTTTTCCACCTATAGAAAACCTTTTTCTTCCTCATATTAAAAAAAATATAGGTGGCAAACAGCTACATATGGGCTTCATGTACACTCACTGTCCCTAATGATACTATCTAATCATTGGATATGCAAAAGGAGAGATGCCGAGTATCCAAGAAGACCAAGACACAGCAAAACACATATCCCCCTTTGCCATAGTTGCACCTGAAGGCACATTTATTGTCAGAAATGAAACTTCTCAAGTGCCATCACTTGGAAAACAAGGAAATTAAAATCTCTTCTCTCTTCCGTTTGCTTCAAAAAGCTTTTAAGTTCCACTTGAAAAGAAATACAAAAGAGTCTTCAGGACAGAAAAGAGTGGGTGGACAGTTTAAAAATTGAAGACCAAGCCTACAACAAGAGTTTTGAGACATTATCTCTTCAGGCAGGAAGAAGCAGGTAAGATACTACATCTTTGCACATATTCTCTATAAAAGGCATTTTACAAGCTCTCTCATCTCATCTGTAGTAAAGGGGTTTTCCCTTCTTGCCATGCCAGCAGGAGACTGCTGTGCAGACGAGATGATGTCACCTCCTGGAATCCCCCTCAAGCCCTGCCAGCTCAGTCCTCCCAGTAACAGCGATACTGGCTATAAATAGTTATCTGGTGAAAACAAGGTTAGCTAAGGAATTGTGAGGAAAACAAGACCTAAAAACAAAACCCCCCACATTTTAAAAGATACTATTCTTCAAGTCTGAACATCAATAGTTAAAATACTTATGAAAATAAGAGAACCTTTGGGAGAATACCTTTGCTATGTGATAACTCTATAAAATCCATTATCTAAATTTGCCACTGTTCCTAAAATGATCCCAGAAATAGAAGCAATATGAACGTACACAAGGTTATATTCACATAAATGTACTTCTGTCATACAAATTTGCTATTCAGAACAATCTCTAACAAACAGGGGTATTGCATACTGAGAAACATCACTCCATGCTTCACAACCTCGAAACACAAAGCTGTAGACTGAAAAGCCTCGTTTAGGTGAGTGCTGTACTGTTTTCCCAGCATGACATACATTTCAAACTAGCTCTGCATGTCTTAAAAGAGCACCTCAAAAGTTCTACAGAACTGTAAGCATGGGAAAATTTCTGTCAAAATACATAAAATTTTAGTAATGCAGAAAGCCTGGAAGACATTTTGCAGAGAACTACATAGAATTACAGGTTTAAAAGCCCTCCTATGCAACTGTTTTGGTGATTATAAATTGTTGTTAAGTACATGATATTCAAAAAGGGACTAAAGTAAACGCCACTGACTAAAAATTCCAGCAAACTTCTACCAGGCAGGTCCTCAGATTTGTAAGACTCAGACATACACTGAAAACACAGTGTCTCAAGCATTAAGTTTAAATCAGTGTATCAAGGCATGTGACATTTAAGTAGTATATTTACATCCTGCAAAAGTAGCAGGCACTACTGATACATCCAAGCCTATCAGATGATAAGTAACACATGCCTTTCACCTAAGGTGAGAAGTGTTCAGAGTGGTTTAGGGGGATTTTCACAAGTTCTGGTGTGCAGAACCCCATGCAGAGCTCTGCCTAGACTGGCAAGAGAAAAGTGGTCTCATTTTAGTGCAACAAGTCTATGTCAGATGCATATAAAATATTTTTGAAGCCTGAATTTACAACACTGAAAATTATTACTTCAGGTTTTCAGGGAAGTCAAGTTCATCTCTGAAACCATTTAATATTACACCTGCCAAATCTCTTGATGAAATACCTGCTGCACCTTGTGAGAGCAGAAAGTGTCATAAAGAAATAAGAGAATAGACTACCATAAACCAATTGTCTTAGCAAAGAACTGGCAAAACAAGCCAAATGAATTAATGAGTTAGCTTAAGAGCACAGTGTCAGGGTAGTAAAAATATCCTCTTCAGTGCTGTACTGACTAAAGGAAACAGCTGTCTAAATATTTGAGTTTTTCTGAAAAAACATTACTATACTATGGCAAACAGTGAAGCTAATACTTTCGCACAGTGAAGAAAAAAGAAGTGACCAGAAGCAAAGGGAACCCTCACAGTGATGCTAGCTAATTAACAAAGCTATTTTCACTGGAGAAAAACTGCATGAGAAACTTCTGTAGGTATTCTGACAAGGAAGGAAATGAAATTAAAACAGACGAGGCTAATGCAAGCTGCTAAATGAAGGCATCAGTTCAAGTGAAACCAGCCTCACTGCTGACAAAGTGCACTGAAAGAGCTCATTAGAAGAGGACTGCCATTTTATCATTTAATCTGCATCTCAATGACTGCCACAAAACAGATCTAAGCCTACCTGGGAAAATCTTTACAGTATTAATTTTACTCTGAGTAATGAAGTGGAATTTCAGTGAAGTCCTGGAACACAATGAAGGGGCAACTACATCAAGTGTTGTAGCTGAGATACAGAGACCCCAATAAAGAGAAAATGTGGGGATTAAGACTAGTCATCATTTCATGTCAGAAGTCATGAAGTCTGAATACCACCAAATGAACAAGGTTTTCCAAAGTAAATGCTCCCTTCTCAACAAGAAGCTCCTGAGTAAAGAATTAACAGCAGCAGCATGGAAATTACACTGTGCTAACATAAAATAGTCATCTCCTGTAAATTATCCGGAACACGTCCCTTCCGTAACTGACATTTTATTTTGACTTCCCTGAGAATGAAATGGCAAATGGCCTCAATGTTTAAAGTCAATGTTTTGGGTTTGTACACTTTCATTTGACTAAAATAAAGTAACAGAGGTAGGAATTTCATGTTTGTAGCAATGGGAATATCACAAAGTGACAAACTTACACAAATATTAAGAGTTTTAAAATTTTAGTCCCTGCAAATTACATAATCAGAGTATAATGAATGAGTATTAACAAAATTTTATTTTTATGCGCTTCCCTCCCTCCAAGAATAAATTAATTTCACAGAAGGCTCAGATTAATCTTCCCTTCTCAATTTACCAAAATAAGCATTCCTCTCATTTGCAATAGCACCTAAATTGAAAGCAACTTAACTAAGCTCAAAGGCCAATTTCAAGCATGCCTCAAACTAGAAATTCTATACCTTCTAAAAGAACTATTAATTTCCTTTTCCCCAAAAAAGGTCTCATTTTTTTTGAATGTCACACTTTTGTGCAAGTGTCAAGATACCCATTTCAAAATATCAGATTTAAAAAGCAAAAGAGTCATCAGGATCTGTAGGATCTCTCACTCATCAGTGAAAGCAGCTCCTACTACAAGTCACATCAAAAGGTAAGTAAACCATTTCTCCAAGTTCAGTGCTCTGTGCAGTTGGATAGATTAGGACAGGGAAAAAAAACAACATTCTGACTTTTGCTACAACCTAATGCTTCTCCAAACACAGCAGTTAACATAGGCTGGCTCAAAATGAGTAGTCCTGCCAAATACAGGGCAGAGGAAAGACTGCTTTACCCTGTACGACAGGGTGAGGGAACATGCCCAAGACTCAGGGAGGTCACTGCTGCAGAGACTCCCAGGCCACTTCTCAGTGCACTAGCTCAGGTACAAGAACCAATTTAGCTCTTGTAGCACAGAGCCTCCGTAGGCAAATGCACCCAGCTGAGCAGCTAACCCTGTGTTGACTCAGATGCGTACACTACAGCCTGCTTTGTTATTTTACCTGCTTCTGAGCCGGCTAGTGACAGCCCCTGGCAATCATCCGAGCCTCTTCTTCCCAACTTGAGAGGTGCAACTCACCCTTGAAACACTGCAGAGTACAAGTGAGGCACGAAGAACCTTCCCACTCCAAGNAGCCAAGAATTTTCAGTAGTAAAAATTGGATACGGACTAGAAGAAGCTGAGCAACCCCTGACTAATACCAGCCCCTGCACACTCTTCCATCTTTAGACCATCTCTACCACGCACAGCGTAATTTCTCTGCAGAAGCATTGCAGGCAGCTACATGAACAGAAGCAGATATGCCTGGCTACATCAGTGTAGATCTAAGGCTGAGCTGACAGGCTCTCAGCAGGGTTAACTTGCTGCTCTGTTGCTTTCAGAGTCCAGCTATGGCTTCCATTTCCATGCTATACACCATGGCTAGGGGACTGAGGGGTACTCTACTTATGCCAGCTTTTATTTGTGCATCTTTGCAATGGTGTCAATGTTTTATCTAGCTCTACTAAGTCTCTGGAATATTTTTTTCAGACTGTGAAATATATTTGTAATTGGAAAATTTCAATCTTGTGTAATCTAAAGCTCCATCAAAGCAAATGAAAATAATTTATTTTAACTTCAGTAGAAATGAAGAATACAGAATAGTTTATCTGTATTTTTGTTACCCATCTTTTTGTATCATTGAAGATTCAAACATTCTCAAACCTTTCTATTTTCTAGGCTAAAAAACCTCAAAGCCTTCACATATTCCCTAAAGACTGAGATTTTCAAACCTCGTGTCCAAGCCTTGTTGGTGTCATTGAGACCCTGCCCCTTTATCTACCACATTCTCCTTTAATTATAAGTCTAAACCAGAGGCTAAAAGCACACTGCTAAAGCACAGAAGAATAATTATCTCCTCTGCCATTTCTCTGACATGTTTCATCACTTATACAGCCCTAATGAAATCTCAGTGTAATGCACACCACCCCTGACAAGTTCAGTTTGCAAAGCCACTGAGATTCCTGGGTCCTTCCTGGCCAACATTCTGCCTAGCCCATTTATATCCGTGCATTTGATTTCTCCTAAGCATAACAGTTTACAGTTGTCTTTATTAAATTTCATCTCATTGATTTCAAACCATTTTTCCAATTCATCATACAAAATTCTAAATCTGTCCTCCTAACTGTTTATAATCCCTTCCCGCTTCATCTTCCAAAAACACTCAAATTATCCTCTTTGACAGCAATAAATGGATGATGAATACTGAAAATATCGACTAGTAAACAACTTAAGCCAGCCTCCTCCAGGAATTAACTTAATAGTCTGAGAGCAAACAACCGAGCCTAGCTCAACATTTCAGACTGATTTCTCAGTGGACTGAAGTGTTGCCTGTCATCATCCAGGCATTCAAAAGAAATCATTTTTTCTGGCATCTGCTTCAACCAAACTGTTAAATGTCATCTCATTTCTGTGAATGCTTCTTTCCTCTCACACTTTGTAGATAGTTTTAAATGCTAACATTTAGTTTGTGGTCAGAGTTTGAACAAGGCCTATTCTTACAATCATATACCTATTTACTGTCCTAAAGAATATTATCATTGCCAAAAGTACGTAATTATGCAGGAATAAAAAAAATACCTCAAAAAAGAAGTCATTATTTAAGGAATGAATCTATCTACATAAGCTGGAGACCCCTTGCCAAGTTTTCAGATGTAAGACAACACTTCCAAAACCATGTGCTCCCCTAAGTGGGGAAAAACCAAAAACCACCCACCCTCTCCAAGCACGTAAAAGACACAGATAATAAAAATATACTAAATGATCCATGTGCTTCAAATAAAGAAACACACCTATGTAGATTGGAAGATGGTTTACTTGGCTGAGGAACTACTTCATGTTTGCAAAGCTATATAAAAAAAACCCACTTATTGTTTAGGTTCCAAAAGGGCAACTATTCTTCAGCCAAAAAACAATGCAAGCTTTGGCTTCATCAACAGAGATTGAAATAATTTTATTTAATTAAAACCTACATCTTCAACTAAGATCACAGAACCTTGGAGAAAAATCCATACAAACAAACTACAGTTTAATCTACCAAAACTCTGTAGCATCAGCAGTCAACTGTAACATTATACAGATCAGTAGGAAAAGTGCCAGGCTTTTCAGGAGCTATGCTTATCTTCCTTTTGCTCTGTTTGGCACACAAATTCTCAGTTCTTCCTTCCAATGCCCATTATTGGCACCATTTCTTAACTCTACAACCCCTTAGATTTGCTTCTGGGTTTAAAAGAAGAAGAAAATGAATAATATTCCTTCTCATAGCTCAAAACCCGATCTGTGAATTCCCTCACATCCCGAGTTTTATACATGGGACACACTCAAGCACCTCTTCTTGAATCAGGAGAGCTTGTGAGGAGCCCAGCTGCAGGTGCCTTCTGCAGCCCACCCAGGATCTAGCAGCTCTGGCCAGGGCAAGGCTGCACGGCACCCAGGCGCCCTGCCAGACACCACGCACAGGCTTCCTCCTGTTGGAAAATACAACAGACAAGAGCCTGGCAGAGGGAAAAATACGCTAGCCATAATTTCTCATCCTGAGATGGAGTCGTGGTGTAAGTGAAACACGTGTGTGGACCTGGGAAGCTACCTTGATTCCACTGTTTTGGATGAGTCCAGGCACAACTCATCTCTTCATTCTTCCACCTTATCACTAAACCTTCTCTGTAGTTTTGGAGACTGCCCAAAGAAGTCTCCAAAATCAAAAACCTGACTTACAAGTCACTAATCAGTGAATAACCTAACTTATCAGTGTTTTTAACGATTTTTATATAGTGTTGTAATTTTTTAGTTTGAAGAAAAGCAAAAGCTTTGCATCTCTTCTTCCTGTTTCATGAAAGACTGACCAAGGGAGAATAGTAATATATCTGTTACATTCTAAAAGGAGGCAAACATGTATAAACTAAATCCTGTTCCTTAGGGGAGCAATTAAATCCTTATTTATCCATACAGAAAGAGAAATGCACATTTCTTACACTTCAGTCATACGTTTTTCTGTAAGTTAAATACCAAAAAGTATAAGGATCACCTGCTACTAACTAAATTAAGGTCATCTGCACTTCATTTCCTGTGAGTGAGGTAAAATAAAGCAGTATTTTATAATTCACATTATCATGTATCATAATAAAAGTAAGCCTTTTCATGAGCGCACTCGGGAGTTCTTCAAAATGCAGAAAAAATAAGCACAGTCATACAAGTTGGCAAATTCGTTTCAAAAGGATGTTTTAGGTCATGTGAATCTTGCCACTGACAAGTTAAACACAAAATAATGATAAAACAGGAAACATGTGAACACTGGTCTTCCTTTTCAGCGGTTTCTATTTCACATCACTATGCTTCTGTTTAACAAGGTTTGGAAGTCCAATTGCAAAAAAAAGAAAAACCATCTAACAAAAGCATGCCTAGAGTTTAAAAATTTTTCTATTCTCAGTTTCTAGAACTTCATTTTAATTGTTAACAAGTAATCACCTAAGCAATCACAAAAATTCCAATTGTTTGGTCTTGTCAACCACTAATTGCATTAATTATCTGGATTTTACTTATTTACTTTTAAGGTGAGAGACAACATTTATACAGAGTGAGCAGCAAGACAGCCATCTGAAAAGAAATTAAACCCCTTTTTGGATCAAGCCAAGTTTTTCATTTGTTACATGCTTCATGCCAAGGCTCTCTCAAGGGAGAGCCTGAGCTTTACACCCCAGTTGTGAAACACAAATAATAAAAATTTATCAAGGAGAAGGCTTTCACAAATGTGTAACTAATAATAACCAAAACTGCTCTGAGAGCACATTAGCATCTGCATTAATCTGAAAGGCTGACAGAAAATGTTCAACAGGTCAGGTAGCTGAAAATATCCTCAAGAAAATATCTAGCAAGAGGCTCCTGCTGTGCTGCCAGCAGAGCCATACACCACTGTCACTGTGCTGCTCACCCCCTTGGGGCACAGCTGCATGGGAGCAACTCTCCCACCCTTTTACTTCCATACCATAATTACAGCCACATAGCCACAGCTCAAGAAGACACGAAGCCACATACTAAGAAACACAGTGTACTTTCCAATCTGTGACCCAGACAGATATCTCCACATTTAAAAGAAAAACGAGTGAGGAAATCTACTGAGGCATCATCCACTCAACCCAGGTATGGGAAATATTTCTGTCTTCTGACTTCATGACCACAAATACCTGGCCAGCACCAGAGAACAGTGTCTAGAAAAGGGTAGGAGAAGCCTGGGAGCAGTTGGACAGTACTCAACAGACACTGCACCATCCCTGGAGGAGCTTTCCACCTCGCTGCCAGACTGGCAGGAAGCACAGGGATGCAGAGGAAGGTGGTCACTATCCCATACCTGCCATGCACCCTCCAGCCTTTCAAAAGTTTTGTGTTTTTCATGCTAGTTTGGGAGGTTACAGTATGTTGTACCTATAACTCATGCTACATTAGCATGGGACAAATGTATTTGTTTCTGTTTTGCAGTTAGCTGACTCCAGTGAATCTTTAAACAATTCGATACAGAAATAAAGAGTAAGATTTTTTTATCCATCAGATTCATGTCTTCCAAGCTTTATATATAATGTCAAAAAAACAGCTAATATACTACCCACAGGAAACCTGGCAGACTTTAGAATATTATGTGAAATATATTCATGCTGCACCTGTAGACATTCAAGTACTGTAATTATTTTTTCTGAACTTTAAAGGACAGAGTCAGTGACTAAAATCATAGAATATGCTAAGTTAGAAGGGACCCACCAGGATCAAGTCCAATTCGTGGCCATGCACAGAACACCCAAAGAATCACACCGTGTGCTTAAGAGAATTGTCCAAACATTCCTTGAACTCAGACAGGCTTGCTGCAGCGACCACTTCCCTGGGCAGCCTGTTCCAGTGCCCAACAACCTGCTGGGTGAAAAACCTCTTCCTGATATCCAAACATTCCATTGGGTCCTGTCCCTGGTCACAAGAGTGAAGAGAGTGGTGCCTGCCTCTCTGCTTTCCCTTGCGAGATTGCAGAAGACAGCAATGAGGTCTCCCCGAAGTCTCCTCCAGGCTGAACAAAACCAAGTGACCTCAGCTGCTTCTCATAAGGTTTCTCCTCCAGACATTCACCAGCCTCATTACTCTCCTATGGATGCTCTCCAAAAGCTCAATGTCTTTCTTATATTGTGGTGCCCAAAACTGCCCCCAGGACTCGAGGTGAGGCCACCCCAGTGCAGAACAGAACAGAGCAGAGCAGAGCAGGACAATCCCCTCCCCGGCCTGGCCAGCTATGCTGTGCCTGATGTACCCCAGGACATGGGTGGCCCTCCTGGCTGGCAGAGCACTGCTGACTGTCTACAGGGACCATGAGAAGTTTTCCCAGGATTGTAATTCCAGCAGAAAACAGTGTTGATCTTTCATGATTAGTTAGTTTCATTTTTGGTTCTTCTGCTTTGGAGTTCCCTTGCTATACTTCCAACATATAAATGGCATGCAGATTCTATGTTTTTTAAAAAATGACGATCCTAATGAGTCAGAAATCATCAAGCCAAATGTAACTTCTGTTCAGCCTGGATTAATTAGGTCCCAAAAAAGAGACAGATCAACCTGGAAGCCCGGGTCTATAATTGTCCATGCTCTAACCACTAAGTCAGGATGTCCAGGATTACAGAAGATTCCTACAAACACAGGGCCCAAATAAGTCACCCCTCAGTGAGCAGGAAAGCCTTCCCCAGGGAAGGTAGAAATCACTGCAGAAGGTCAACAGGCAAAGGTCTGGCCAGTGGCTCAGCTTCCTCGACTATGAACAGAGAACAGCAGTGGGATTTCCAGCTGGGTGAAGTTCAGCTGACCATGGACAGTGACAGGGTTGCTATTAAGTCTCTAAGTATCAGTCAAAGAAGCGTGTCTGATTAACTCAATTTTGCAGCCTTTGAGGGATGTTAGAGGCACTGCAGCTGCTTGTCTCAAGATACTGGATTAAAAAAACACCACAAAACCTCACGTTCCCACCCACAAATATGGATTTGGATCTATTTACAGAAGCCTCATTCTCAGTGTTGCACCCATAAACAGTAAGGATTATATTTTAAAGTCACAAGAGCCTATGCTCTGAACAGTTAGAAAAAAGTTCTGCTACAATAACACTGATAATGAGATTTGCAAGGAAATGTCCCTACACATGGACAAATGTTGCAGTAAAAGGGCAGCTCTGCATCAGATCAGGAGTTTGCAGTATAGGAAAAAGATTTCTGTATGAATCCAAAATATACAAAATATTCTATTTAAAAAGCAATATAGCAAGTGTACTTCCTCCTTCGCTGATTTTAAAAAAGGCACGACTTCTTTGTTACACTTCATCTTTGGAGAATATTATAGTTCATATACTGCATGTGGTCATTTAAACAGCTGAAGTGCTCAACCCAATGAAGCCTTTTTAAAGAAGTTACTGCAGTTTTTCAAATACGCAAAAGTCAACAAAAAGGAACAAGCACATCCATAGCTGCACTTTACAATTTTCAGATGTGCTATCAGATGTTCTACAAAATGGTTTTATGATTCTTCATTTTAGAACAGATATTTAACCGTGCCTTTAGTTAGTTATTCTAGCTAAATAGACTTGTGCCTTGCATCACAGATGGAATCATTCTAAGTTTTAGCAATCAGTTAATGAGCTTCATGTTGGGAAGCAAAAAGCAGAAGATCCTCAGCTTCTCTCTTTCTTCCTTCTACAGAAAGGAAAACATTTTCAACTGGCACAGAGGCTTTTAAGAATCCTACACCACGCAGAGAATCACAGGTCCTTTCTAACATGAGATGAGTCTCCTAACCTGTATTATGTTACAGGAATCATGGCAACAGCACCAGAAATGATGAAGCTGCTCCGTCTGGGTGGTGGGAGACAGAAGGAACCAGGCCATGAGCAGCAAGTCCTGCTCTCACATGGAGGGGAACAGCAACCAAGATACCCTTGGCAAGCAGAGGTTACTGGTATTCAGTAATTAAACCCTGGGCAATCACCCTCCATCTCCTCCAGAAGGATAGGTGGCAGCAGAATTCATTTAAAACAACCTTTTTTTATAAATTATAAAACCAAAAGCATTTCACAGGTCAAGAGAAAGCGGATGTTGGAGATGATCCTAGTACTTCATATCACCAAATTAAAGCAAGAGGATGAAAAAATTTAAGAAGAACTGCAACTTTTACATTAACCAGCAAGACATCATAAGATGAATAACACCTGACACCAGTACCAAAAATACATCATTACGTTATTAAACCAGCATTTTGCACTTGGCTTCTGCAAGACCCTGAGATAACAGACCACCTTCTAGGCTTTGCAAGAAAATTTCAAGGGGTGTACCTCCCTCACAGACAGGATACCTCAAATATCTTTCAGCTGACTGTGGAACAGAAGATGGGGTATCAGCAGGAAAAAGCATTTTGGTCCAAGTCCACTTCTACAAAACAACAAAGTATCAAACTCCAGCCTCTTGCAGATGTTTACAAAAGCACTACACTGAAATTGTTCTTCTTATCATTCTGAATGCATACAAATTTTTTAGGTATTGATAATAACTTCCATAAAACACTAAATTATATAATTCTCGGAAAAATTACTAACTTTTTAAGAACCGAAAAACTAAAAGTGAAGACTCAATCTTTGAATTTAAGGTTCCTATTACAATTAATTAACCTGTCTCAAGACCACCCATATATGATTTTGTGATTTATTTGAGAAGTTACCATCACAGACAAGTAAACTCCTGTTGGCCTCTTGAACTAATCTAAAACTAAATACTTTCTTTTCATAGAACTCAGTGAAGACAGCCATTTACAGAAACTGTTTAGGTTAACAGAGATAAGGAAAACAGTATTTACCAGTCTCTAAGTGCATTTACTCAGCCCTCTATAAACTGTTTTGCTTATCTGATACATTTAGAAAGGACTGACTGCTGGTACAGAGAGCACCACAGCCAGTGTGTGGAGTCACTGGTTCTTCAGTTATACTGCAAACCTGCATCAGCAAACAAAAACATAATTTAAAAAAGGGGGAGTGGGAAAGAGAGAAATGGCTGCACTTGTCACTTCAGTTAGCTGGCTCAGGCACAAACTCAAGCATAAGCTTCTCACCCTTCCCCAGAGAGGCTTTCTGCACAAAGTCCAGGTGAGCCATGGAGGCTGTGCTGAGCCACCCGTCCTTGTGATTGCTCTGCATGCTCAGCAGCCAAGCCACTGCTTCTTGCAGATATGCAACCACTTGACAGCCTTCACTGGCTCTTACGTGAGTTGGATTAAAAGCAAAACAGTCTCCGTACTGCTGAAGCAAGTACTTTATTAGGCAGAATTGAAGAGTCCATTTCTGCTCATGTCCAGTCCAGTATGGGGAGGCTTAGGAATACTGCTCAAGTGTGAAATACTGAAGAAGTTCTATATACCTCTGCAAATATCCCCTTCAGCTTCTTTTCAGCTAATTGAGTTTAGATGGAAAGCTGGTTTTTGTAAAAAAGCAACAATAATTTAGAAGTGACATATTTATAAAAGGAATCCCAAC
>WAAG01047323.1:0-47759 GCA_013390105.1 Tichodroma muraria | reverse complement strand
ACGTGTCCCGGCCTCCCCGCGGGGCCATTTTTCAGTACCTTCTTTATTATTATTATTATTATTAATGCTGTTTTTCCTAGTTACCGAGCCTCGTCTTGCTTTTACCCCTGGAATTCTCTCCCCCGGGGCGGCCCCTGCCCTGACCCCATTTTCTGCCAGGAGGAAGGAGCCAGGGAAAGGGGAGCAGCCTAATGGCCGGGAACTCTGGTTCTCCTCTGGATGGGGAATTGCACCAAGCCACCCCCTTGATCCCGCCAGGGCCTCCGGCTTTATCAAGCCTCTCCTGAGAAGTCACTCCGTCCCTGCTGGGTTTCTCCCCCCCACCCGTTTCCCGCTGGTTCTCAACGCTATTTTTACATTTTTAGACTTCCTTGATGAAGGATTCAGGGGCTCCATAAACTTTGCCAGCTCTGGGGTGGAAGGAGCAGACATCTGGCGTGGAGCACCCCCCCCAGCAATGGCCGGATTGGAGGCAAAGCTAAAAGTGGTGTTTATTTTGAGCAGGGACAACAGAGCAAACCTTTTTTGAGCGAGTTCTGCCTGTGCCCACCTGGAGCAGCTGAGGAACAGCTTCCCCTTGTCGCAGCTGAAACGGTGCCGGTTTTCCTTCTAAAATTAGTGAAGAATGGAGGATTTCATTTGGAATCCAGGTTGTGTTTTGCCAGATGTGGCTCCTGGGATGGGATTAAATCCTGGTTTACTTCAGCTTAATCCTGGTGGGATGATTCCTTCCCAGGAGACCCTCTGGGTTCAGAGGACTCTCTTGTTCATCCCCAAACTTTTAGGCTAATTCTGGTATTTCACTCTTGTTGTTTGGAGCGTGTGGAGGCACCCTCGTGCCTGGGATTGCTCTGGCGCTTGGAATTTGGTGTCCAAAAGTGTCCAGGTTGTCTCATGTTGCTGTTTGTTGTTTAAAAATGTCCAGTGATGCCAACCTGGGCTGTTGAAAGGAGCCGGACAGGCTCCTCTAACGACTTTTTGATGAATTATGGATTAATTGGCCTGATTTTGGGGTTTCTTTGGGGAGGGTGTTCCGAGTTGGGACCCAGAAAGTTTTCGGGAGGCGTCCTGGTGTTTTTAGGGTCATTGTTTCCCTATCCCCACCTCGAATCCCGGCGTTCCCTCCGCGTCCGAGTCGCGTTCGTTAGTGGCGTGCCTTAATTTGGGTGTGCTTTTCCCGGCACAGACCTTTTACCTGGAGGAAAGGATTGTTTGGGATAATTGGCTGAAGGTTGTTAGGAATGTCTGAATGCTGGGTGTTTGGGAAGGAAGGGTGGAATTCAACCCGAACGGTGCTGGCTGTGGGATGTTTGTGGCTTCCCCCATTCCGTACCCGCCGCGGGGTGGGATGAGGAGGGATGTGCAGGGTTGGTTTGTTGGGATGAGTTGCTTTTGTAGCTTGGAACGTTGGGATTGTGCTGCTTGGAGAGGGTTGATCAGAGCCTGGTGAATCCTCAGGCTCAGCCTTGCTTTTCCTGGGAATTATTCACTGGATGGTTTGGGTGGGAAGGGGCCCTAAGGATCATCCCATTCCATCCCTGCCGTGGGCAGGGACACCTTCCACTGTCCCAGGGTGCTCCAAGCCTTGTCCAGCCTGGTCTGGGACACTTCCAGGCATGCTGCTGAGCTGGAGCTCCAGGCTGGCCGGAGAAGGTGGATACTGAGCCGGGAGCTGAATGATGACATGTCCCTACTGATGGCTTTTACTGGAATTTTCCTGTAGGAAAGGGACTCTGGCTCGCTTTTTCCTCGTGGGTCGCTCTCTGTGTCCACTTCTCAACCAGAGCTTGGATTCCTGGGAACTTTGGTATCCAGCAGAACCAGGTCTCCTTGACTCTTTGGATGCTTAAATTTGGGCCAACCCAATTCCCAGAGCTCGGAGCTGCCACCACATTCCACATGGAGCTTCTCCATGGAGCTGCTTAGAATCCCAGACTGGTTGGGGTTGGAAGGGACCTCAGAGCTCATCCAGTGCCACCCTTGCTGTGGACAGGGACACCTTCCACTGTCCCAGGCTGCTCCAAGCCCCAATGTCCAGCCTGGCCTTGGACACTTCCATGGATCCAGGGGCAGCCGGGGCATCTCTGGACAAGCTGTTCCTGATGGACATGGATGGATGCTTGTGTCCTGCTGTGAGCAGCAGCCACTTCATCTCTTGGTGCTGTTGTTTCCTGGAAGAAGATTCCAAGATCGTCCCCATCCTGCGGGTGCAGGAACCTCTTGGACCAGTGACACTTCCATGACAGGACAGAGTTGAGACTCCTGGGATTTATTCTCCTCACGCTCTTCTGTCATAATGGAAACTACGTTTGGCCATCTGCTTCTGGAGACCTCCCCGACGGGAATTCAGCTCCCTTTTCCAGGATGGCTGGAAAAGCATCCTGGTGATCCTGGTGGGGCTTGCTGGGTGGTTTGGAGGGTTGGGATTTAGGATCAGAGTATGGAACATTCCGTTGGTTTTGTTAACGTGACCCGGTACGGATCCAGACAGTCTGGAGCTCCAGGTTTTTAGTTGTGGCTGTTCCCAAGGATTTCTTTTTTTTTTTTCCTGATGTTCCTTGGATCTATAGAGTCTCCCAGGCTGTTCCCTGTTGGTGTCACTTTGGGACTGGATGGTTTTTTTCTGGGAATCTGGATTCTATTTTCTGCCTTTCCCTAAGGAAAACCATCCATAAGATTGGTTCCCTTGGCACAAGCTCCTGGCAAATGTGCTGTGGTCAAACACCCACATTTGGATCCTGGAGCATGTTCCAGTCCACCTGGGAGATGCTGAGGGGAGGGAAAGGCTGAGTTTTCCACCTGCATTTCCCTTGGAATGCTCCTCCCCTTTATTAAGGAGATTAATGATGGTCCCACGGGCTGTGGGATGAAGAGAGGAAAGGGAGAAACTTGGCTCTGAGCGTATCCATGGGTTTTCCAGCTTTAATGTGTCTGGAAAGTTGGATTATTTAAGGAAAATTCACTTTATATGTTTGGCTTTGGGAGCCTGAATGGGGAATTTGGGATCCTGACCTGGGACATTTCCAGGAATGGGGCAGCTGGAGCTTCTCAGGGCAGCCTGTTCCCAGATCTGCAGATGGAATTTTAAATACAATTTGTTTGGATATTTAGAAGGGAAGAGAGGATTTATAAACAGCTGTTTTTAATGGGCATTTTTCCTTCCAGAATTTTAGAACTCCTTGAGGAAAATTTTTGAGGATGTCCAAGTGTGGCTTTGGTTGATGGAGTGTTAGTAGAATAGGTTATTTACTTATTCCTTGATTTTTTTTTTCCTGACTTTTCCCATTTTTTGGCGATAAACTTCCCTAAAAATACTCCATCCCTGCAGCTGCACCTCTCCTGCGAGCTTCAGCTTTTTGGGATCCACCCCAGAGGCTGCAATCCCTGGGAATGACATGAAGCTGGACCTAAAATTCAGGAGAACATGAGCCAGGAGTTAAAATCTGATCCCAAAATACTGATGTGAGCAAGAGGCATCAGGCTGGATCAGGAAGGAGCTGGAGCTCCTTGTCGAGCCCCATTTCCAGTGGATTCCCTCTGGATTGCTCCAAGGTTTTACAGCTTCCCCAGCAGCTTTGTAATCCCATGATTCCCTTCCTGTTTGAAATGCCCCGGCGGAAGTTTTCCAGCTGGAAATCCAAAGTGTATCCAAATTCCAAGGTAGCAGGAAATAATTACAATTCCCAGCTATTTGCAGCGTGGAAATCCAACAGGAAAAAACTCCAGAGCCTGGTGCCTGGTGTTCGCCTGCACACCCCATTCCCGGTTTGGAATTTTATGGCAAATTTCTGGTGTAAAGGAGCATGAAAGGGATTTATTCTCTCCTGTGGAATTGAGTGCAATTCCCAAGGTGTCCCTGCTCCTGCTGGGCAAAATCCCAGGACATTAAACTTCAGCTATAATTAGGTAAGAAATAAATCCTTGGAGAATTTCTATTTATTTCTGTTTATTTCTGTCAAGGGAGTGACTCTGAGCTCAGCCGGGGCCTCGCAGCGTTCTGTTCTGTATTTTTTGGGTTGCAGGTTGCAGCTGCTCCCCTTTGGAATGGGATTTTAGGGTCACCTCATGATTGGGAATTGCCTCCTTGTTAAATTCGGGATGAGTTTGGACTCAGAGTGGGATATCTGGGGCTTTGATCTGGTGAATTTTGGGAATATTTGGTGTTGCACGTGTGGAGTTAGGAGCGGTGACGCTGAAGTTTCTTGGTTTTGCCTCAGTCTGAATCTTGGGACGGAAGGGACAGAACGGCTTCTTTTTTTTTAGGGATGTTGGGAATGGGTATCCGTCTGTGTCCCAAAGAGAGAATTCCTTGTTTTCCAGGCATTTTGGGAGACAAAGGTGCCGTGCAGTGCCTGGGGGGGGTGATGTCATTCAGGCTCCGTAAGATCCGGGTTGGAATTTGCTGCCCCATTCAGGGAAAATCCCCTGGGATGGGGATACCTGATAGGTCGGGGAGGTGATGGAGGGCTGGAAATTCCTGGTTTTCCCGGGAAAGCAGCAAGTGCTGGATCCTGGGGGCCATTCCCAAATCCTCCCCCTCTGCGGGAGGGGCAGGGGCGTTGCTTTGCTGCTCCGAGGAATTTTTTCCCTGATTTTTTTTTAGCACAAATCCCAAATTCTTTGCTCAGTTCAGGTGGAGCCTCAGCACCTCTGCAAGTCCAGGTGCTGGGAATGAATCCCTGGGAATGAATCCCAATTCCTGGGAATGAATCCTCATCCTTGGGAATGGCTCCCTGCCTCGGTCCCTGGTAGCAACAATTGTAAGTAAACTGGGATTTTTCTCACTGTTGTTTTTATTGTTTTAAAATTCCTAAATTCCTCAAGTTTTCAGGTTCCAGGACTTCCACCTGAAATCCTTTTCCTGCTCAAACCTGTTTTAACTTAAATTGAGGAATTTGCAAAGAGCAACTCAAAAAAAGCAGCTTAAACAGAGGAACTTTCTCTGGGCACAGATGGTTTTGGGATTTGAGCAAAATGATAAAAATTGGGATTTTTTTCCCTTCTGTTCCCACTAATTTGTACATTTTCAGTCCTGGAAGTGGCTTTGTGCTGGTAGGGAAAATGTTTTGGTGGTGAAACTGAGCCTGAGCTTTAGGCCTGGCCTAACTTTGGCTTTAGGACAGTTTTAATTTGAATTAGGAATTGTTAAAAAGGGGGGGAAATCCGGAGTGAAACGATACCCTTGGCTGCTCTCATCTCAGGAATGCCCCACACCTGTGTCCTGTGGAATTTTGGATTTAATGTGGATTTGGGGTTTCCTTGTACAACTGGGTTTTAATGTGGATTTTGGGGTTCTTGGTGCATCCCACCCTTGGTATTCCACAGGGAGAGGTCCATGGGAAACCATCCTGGAGGTGCTGAACTGCATTTGTGTGTGGATCCAGCCTCATCCTTCCCTCTGCACCCTGGCTGGGCTCAGGAATGTGCCCAGATTTTGGGATTTAAGTTGGGAAAATGCAGTTCAAATTCCCTTTTCCCTGTGGGATTTTTCCTTGGATGAATCTTTGTGCCCAAGGAGGGATTTGAGGCAGGGATTACCTGGGAAGTGATCCCATGGCCGTGTGGTTTATGGGAAGGTGCTGCTGGAATCTCCTTCCCTGCTCCCGGAGGAGGAGGAGGGAGAAGTTTTCCAGGAGCCGTGCTTTGAATTCCAGTGGGGATTTGTGCCTCTATTTTGGGTCCCATCCCACTTCCACCCCCATCCTCATCCTCACCCTTCCATCCTCATCCTCCCCCTCCCTGTGCCAGGTGAATCCCTTTCCCATCTTCCATGGGAGCAGCTTTGCTCTTCCTGATTCCTGCCAGGATTTCAGGTGGAATTTCTTCCTCAGGTGTGCCCTAAGCAGAAAGGGAAAAGCAGGATTTGGGGGGGAGTTTGGGAATTCTCAGGCAGTTGGGGGAAGGAGCAGAGAAACTGGGTATTTTTTTCTTTATTGGATCTTTTTCCTGGAGCTCATCTTTACCTCTCTAAAATCCTAGAATTATAACAGATAAATTATGGAATAATTAATAAAGTCACTCAGCCCCTCCTCATTTTTATAAATGAAAGGATAAATCCCTATTTTCTGTATATTAGTCTCCTTCTTTCCCTTGGAATATCCAGTGCTCCCTGCTCTTTCCTATTCCAGCACAGGAGAAACGGTGTCACTTCCTTTGCTCCAAACTGCCAGCTCCAAACCCTCAGTGGGAATGTTGCCTAAACCAGGAAATGGGGATTTTGGGAAGCAGGAGAGCTGGATTTGGGGGTGTGCTGCAGCACAGGTGCCTTGATCTCATTTTCCAGGGAACTCAGCTTGGATTCTACTTCCTGGTTAAATAAGATTTATTTCCAGGGATTTTCCCTCTTCACGTGAGTGATTTTTCTTTTCCACTCTCCATGGTTTTTTTGGGAAGGAGTAGGGTTGCCTGTTGCATTTCCCAGCTCTTTTCCTGCTTGTCCATTCTCCATTGGCAGTGCAGTGTTTTTGGGAGCAGGGACACATTGGAATATGAAAAGCCCAGTGCTCTGCACCAAAGACTTCCCCAGAAGTTCCTCCCAATATTCCATTAATATTCCATGAAACACAGGGACAGCTGCACTTTTGTCCTTGTTTTTTATCCCACTTTAGGGATTCATAAACGGAGGAGCAAAGGCACTTCAGGCCTGGGGGTGTTCCAGCAAATCCTTCAGTCTGGAGGATGGAAATTGAGGGGAAATTCAGGATAGATGTGTGGAAGGAATTCCTGGCTGTGAGGGGACTGAGGCACTGGAGCCGTTTTTCCCAGAGAAACTGTGGATGTTCCATCCCTGGAAGTGTCCAAGGGCTGGGAGCAACCTGGCATGGTGGAAGGTGCCCATGGCAGGGCTGGGAATGGGATGAGCTTTAAGGTCCCTTCCATTCTGGAATTCTGGGATTCTATTAATGAGAGCAGCAGAGAGGGAATTTCCTCCCCAGCTCCCAGGGAATTGCATTCCCAACAGAAACGCTTGGATCAGCATCCAGGAAAAACGGTAAAACCCACCTGGATGATTCCTTTTGGGCTTCAGGATCCTGTTGGAATTCCGAATTTCCACCTGAGGTGTTGGTTTGGTTTGTTGCCTTCCAGTTTCCTTAGCCCTGGTGTGGATGACAGTGATGATCCATGGAATTCTAGCTGCATCCAGGATATTTTTGGCTAACCCAGCCTAAACAAAACAGGTTTAAGTCCCAATTTCCTGAGCTGAGCTTTTGCATCTGGTTCCCTTTCTTTGGACGGGGCGGTGGCTTTCAGATGGATCCCTGCGAATTCCTGAGCTTAATTCCTGCTGGGAATGGGCCTTTTCAGCTCCCAGGGCTGTTACCTGCTGATACTTAGATAAGAAAAGCCCCAGGCTTCCAGATTTTCCTCTTTTAAAGGGAAGAATGGGAAAAAAACCTCGGGATTTAGGGAGGATAAGGCTCCTAAAGTTTTGTCTTTTAGACTTTAGAAGCCTGAGGGCATTTTTTTGGCTCCTTTTGCATGAGGAAAACCAGGATAAAATTCCAATTACTGTGTGGGTTGCACTTAAAAAAGGGAAAGATCTTCTTCAGCTCAACCTGTTGAAGCACCAAGAAATGCTGGAGCTGCTGAGCCCTGGAATTAAAATAAAATTTTACTTTTTATCACCGTTCTCACGATAAAATTGGTATGTCTCCATCAGGAGAGAAGCTGATAAAGCTTAAATATGAAAAAAATTGGTCGAAATACGACTCCATGTAAGGAATTTTGATCAAAGTATGGTTCTGTGTAAGGAATTTTGGTCGAAATGTGACCTCAAATAAATAATTTCAGTTGAAATGTGGATCCGTATTAAAAAAAAAAAAAGATAAGAAATGTGACCAGTGTAAAGAATTTTGATATAAATGTGGTTCTGTAGCCTTAAGAAAAGATTTCCTGGGAATTTAATTGGTGTTAAATTTTTGGTTTTTAACAAAATCAATGCATCAAGCTGCTGGAAACAGATCAGAGGTGGTGAAGCTTCCTGGTGGTGGGTTGGGTGTTTTTGTTCTTTGGTTGGTTTTGTGGGGTTTTAGGTTGTTTTAAAAATTTATTCAGCAATTCTCTTTTATTCACTTTTATTTTGGGTTTTACCAACTCTTTTCTCCTGACTTTCCCAGGAAGGAGCCACAAAAGCGCAGGAATTCCACGTTGGTTTTCATCCCAGTTTGATTTTTGGTGCCTGCAGGGAGCAAAGTGCAGCTGAGGGAATTGCTCCAAACCCGTGGAGCTGGAAAAGTGCTGGAAAAGCCCTGGGTTATGTGTTGGGATGGATCCCGAGCTTGGAACAGGGGGATTTTATGTAGCTTCATCCCAGTGTGGGAGGAATTTGGCACAAGGTTCCTGAGGGAACGCCAGCGCCTTCCCTAATTTTGGAATTCTGTTTTTATGGGTTTTTTGATTTGGGGAGAAGGAGGAGGCTGGGAAGGAAATGGGATCCATAACCCTGCCTTTAGGGAGGTCAACGCCTTTTGTTTGAATTGATGGAATCCCAGAATCCCAAATGGTTTGGGTTGGAATGGGATCGTCCTGGCCCACCCGGGGACACCTTCCACTATCCCAGGTTGCTCCCAGCCCCATCCAGCCTGGCCTTGGACACTGCCAGGGCTGGGGATTGCCTGTTTCCTCTCTTTTTCCTGTGGGATTTTTCTGGGATTTGAAGGATCCTGACTCTCTTTTCTTCCTGTCATTAATTATCCTTGCTACTAATTATAAATATGAGATTTGATTGCCTCTCTCCCAATATACAGCTGATTAAGGACGGGTTTTTGTGTATAAAGAGAGCTGGTTTTGCTTTAGAACCCCTCAGCTCCCACCTGCTGGTTGCAATTCTCTGCTGCATCTGCTTAGGAAGTCTGGAAAAAACCTTCCTGGAATCACTGAGGTTGGGAAAGACCCTTAAATCATGAAATGCAAGGTTTTTGTGGAGTGTTCACCCCACAGATCCTCAAACCCAAACCACGTGATGCTTCCCGGAAGTCCCAAACTCCTCTTTTGGTGATCCTGAAATTGAAAGCTCCTTTCAGGCCATAATTCCAGTCCAAGTGCTGCTCTTGGAGAGCTCCTGAATCTGCAGGATTTGGAATTCCTGGCTTGCCTGGCCCCATTAAATCCCATCCGTGCCCTCGCCACCGGAACTCCCGGCTCGGGTTTCCTTGATGGAACCAAACCCCGTTGGCGCTGCTCTGGGAATAATTTATAGTCTTTTAATAAGCTGGATCAATTGGAATGGAGCCTTTGGAGTGGCAGGAGAATATTCCTGAGGGGAAAGTCCTTCCCAGTGCTTCCCTTTGCTCCCAGTTCCCAGCTGGTGATGGTTTGAGTGGGGACGTGGGTGGTTCTCGTGCCGTCACTGCGTCCGCGTTGCTCCGGAACGAAGATTTTTGTCTTTTTCTTCCAGAATTGGGTATTTCTCCTTGAGCTGATGCTTGGGGTGGAATCTGTGAACTTTCCTGTGGGAAAGCTTTTTGTCACCCCAACGGTGCTGAATGAAAGCTGATGAAATGTAGGAAGATGCCAGCTCTGAGCTGTGTTGGAGTGCTGGAGAGGGATTTTGGGATCTCTGGTAGATCCATGACAGGGATGGCTGAACTGTTGATGTCTTGGCTGAGGTGTGTTGGTAGGGCCGAGAAATTCCCTGACGCTCTCCAAGGAATTGAGCAAAGCAAGGAGAGGCAGTTGTGTTCCTGTTCTTTCTTCCCTGAGGAGAAATGACTTCGCTGTGGGATCGGAGCAGAGAACTTGGGAAGAGTGGAAAGCTGGGAAAGCCCAACTTTCCTGTTGGCTCAGCATGGAGAATGATCCTAATTAATTCATTATCAAGCTGCCAAAATAGGGATTAGTTATGCAAAGAGCCAGGGCAGATGTACAGCAGTCAGACCTCCATTAATATCCTTAATTTCTGTCAGTGAGAGGCAGAGACTTTCAGTTATTCAGGGAAGCATTCAAATGGAAAGAATCCCAAATCCGCCTTTTTCAGCCACGTTTTTGAGGGTTTTATTCCTGCAGCGTGTTGGGATAACTGGAGACTGCACCAAGCCAGCAGTTCCCTCAAAAAGGTTTGCTCTGACCTAATCCATGTGGGATTTTCCAGGGAGTTTTGGAACCTCCCAGCCGTGCCGTGCTCCCCTCAGAGCTGGGTTCGTGTCCGGGTGCCGTCGGTGTTTCCCTCGCTGCGTGTCCCGAGTCCATCCCAATCCAAATCCAGACGTTCAGTGTTACATTTGTTGTTCCTACTTGGTGTTCACACCTTCTTTTCCTGTTTTTTTCCATGTTTTCCCGGCTGGATTGCAATAGAGAAGAAGAAAATGAGGTGAGTAAAACCAATTCTAACATTCCTGGATCTCCTGTGAGCCCAGTTGGGCTGGTTTGGCTGAGACATTCCATGAATCCACAGCCACTGGGGGGCTGGATAAAGCAAATGGATGCTTTTCTGGGATTCCTCTGGTTAAATTTGGGAAGGAGTTGCAGTAATTCCCATTAAATTTGGGAATGAGGGGCAATAATTCCCATTAAATTAGGGAAGGAGGGGCAGTAATTCTCATTCCATTTTTTGGGAAGGAAGGGCAGTAATTCCAGTACGACTTAGGAAGGTGACACAGGAGGTGATGGCACAGCTTGGTGTGGGTTGGTGCTGATTATTTAAAGACTTAATTTGTAAAAATAATGAGTTTTGCTGCCTGTGACTCAATGAATTTATTGGGAAAAGAGAAAACTTGGAGGCCTGGGATAGATTTTAATCTCCTGGCTTTGGAATGAGGGCTGTTAATCATTTTGGATGTGCTTTTTTCCCCATTTTGGGTAATGTTCCCTTTCTGTAAAACATGAGAGGAAGGAGAATTCCTCTTCTCCTGGAGAGCTTTTCCAGTAATTCCCACCTATTACATTTACCAAGTTACCTGGGGAGTGTGTTTCAAATTCTGGAAGTGGTGTTTTGTCCAAGTTGCTGTTACTTAAGGAAAAAATCCCTGGAAGGGTGAACACATGAGGGGAAGTATCCTGGAATGTGTCAGCTCTGCTGAGTTGGCTGTGGGAAGGCAAGGAATGGAAATGTGGCAGCTCTTTTTTGCCTGTAGATCCCATATTTAGGAAAAGGTGGGTCTATCCAAACCCCCTTATTCCTGTTATTTCAGAGCTGTTGGGCTTGAAATCAGAAGGATTTTGGTTGACACTTAAAATAATGGCACCCAAGTTGTAACAAGAAGGAAAACTCTGAAATGCTGATTCCCTGAATTTCCAATAGTTTTAATTATGTATTTATTAATTACTTATAATTTATATGATTAAAGATTCCTATCCCTGATGAGAATTTGGCTTCAGATCTGTGGAGATCCTTCAGGGTATGGTTGGAGAGGAACCTGCTCGCTTCTGTCGTCCCAGGCTGGAGTTAAAAAAAGTGGGAATTTCTGGTCGTGAGGATAATAATTGATCCAGGAATCCCTGAAAATGCTGTTCCCTCACTCTTCAGGAGGCTGAGCTCCTATAGGAGGGTGGTCTCGGTAGTCTTCATTTTGTCCTTCATTCTTCCACATATAAACTTGTGGATTAATCCCAGGATCACTTTTGATGTGTGGATTCTCTGGAAAACAGGGGTGGCGTTTTCAGCAGGATTTTGTGGAGATGGTTGTGAGTTGAGGTGAGAGGAGCCCATTTCACAGCTGGAGATGCTCCTTTTTCCCCAAGTCAATGTTGTGGGAATTGACTTGGGTTTAGCCTTTGGCCTTTTAGCCATGAAACTCCGTTAAAATCATCCCTGAGATATGTCCCCTCTTAAAAAACAGGAATTTCAGGGAAATGCCTTTGAGTTTTGCTCCCAGTTTTCCAAAAGTGAAGGGAATTTGCTGCTTCAGGTCCAGAGTGATGCTGGATTGGGTCACCAGGACGAGTCATGGATAGACCGTTGAAAGGTGCTTGCAATGAAACCCCCAGTGTGTTGAGAAAGAGGATTTTTTGGGATATGTGATGTCCCAGGGTGCAAAAAAACCGGGATTTCCAGTCCACCAGTGTGTCCTTTAATCATTTACTGCGGTGCCTTGAGCCTGGGCAGCTCCACGTTGTTTTCCATGAGTTAAAGGATAACAGAATCCTTAATAATTCACAGGGGGCTGCGGGAAACTGCTGCTCCTGCCAAAAATGTGCTCATGGCACAGCTACGGCGGCAAAACCCGGCTCTGGACAGTTTGGATACGGCTCTTTCAATTGGGATTAGGGTTAACACAAAAATGTAATTTCCAGAGCTGCCCCTGGATCCCTGGAAGTGTCCAAGGCCAGGTTGGATGGGGCCTGGAGCACCCTGGGATAGTGGGAGGTGTCCCTGCCCCCATAGCAGGGCTGGAAGGGGATAATCCTGAGCGTCCCTTCAACCCAAACCATTCTGGAATTCCATGATTCTGATGCAATTCGGAATTTTGGAGATATGGACTGTTGACAACAAAGCCCTTTTCCCGCTTTACCCTCTCCAGGATTTTATTCCTGGGACACAGATGAGCTCTAAGATTTAAAACAGAGGGAGAAATGCCCAAATGGGTGAATACAGGGTGTTGTGTGCTCTGAAAATTCCTGAGTTTGGGCTTGGAAGGTGCTGAGTGAGCTCCTGGGCAGGAAGCAGCCAGAACCTCCTGGTGGAGAGGGCACGGAGCTTGGAACAGTCGGTTGATCCAGAGGTGACGGAGTCATCGCGCACCACTGGGTCCTGATGGGAATTCTTGGGGAGTTGTTAATTAATGCTGGTCTAGGCCTGAGCCTGGGAACTTGCAGGAGTTAGTAATGACCAGGAGAAGGCTGTTGGGGGGAGGTGGGAGAGGATGGGGTTTAAATTCCTGCTGTAATTGTTGTTGGTCTGGTTTATGCTGGAACCAAATTCCAGAATCCCAGAATGGTTTGGGTGGGAAGGGACCTTCAGGATCATCCAGGGCCACCCCTCCCGTTGGCAGGGACACCTCCCACTATCCCAGGCTGCTCCAAGCCACAATGTCCAACCTGTCCTTGGACACTGCCAGGGATCCAGGGACAGCCACAGCTTTGCTGGGAATTCCATCCCAGCCCCTCCCCACCTTCCCAGCCAGAAATTCCTTCCCAAAATCCCATCCATCCCTGCCCTCTGGCAGTGGAAGCCATTCCCTGTGTCCTGTCCCTCCATCCCTTGTTCCCAGTCCCTCTCCAGCTCTCCTGGAGCCCCTCCAGGCCTTGCCAGGGGCTCTGAGCTCTCCCTGGGGCCTTCTCCAGTACTGGAAGGCTGCATCCAGGTGGAGTCACATGAAAACAAATGCATTTTAAGCTTAAAAGTCAGGATCTTCTGTAGCCTGGGACCACGGGAACAGCATAAAAAGGGAGTTTTGCTCGCAATTAACTTTATAAGCTGAACTCTCTTTTTTAAAAAATAAGAATTAAATGATAAAAGGACTTTGAGCTTGGTCATTAATAAGTCAGATAAAAAGCCTCAGCCCAAGCCTCAGAGGAGGTTTTGTTTCAAGCTGGAGAAATCTGAGGAATTGATTTTTTCAGGACATGGCTGGGCAATGAAGACAGACCCAGGGTATGCATTTCTCTTTTATCATCATGAAAAATTCACCAGGTGAAAGAAAATGCTGCAGAACTGAGTTCAAACCCCCCCAAATCCAGTTCCTCCAACCGCATCTTCTTTTTCTTCCGCAGGGCAAACCTGAGACGGTGCCGAGAGCCGGGTTTATCAAAGGCCCCGTGTTCAAAGGCGTCGCCTCGAGCCGCTTTTTGCCCAAAGGCACCAAAACCAAGGTTAACCTTGAGGAGCAGGGAAGGCAGAAAGTGTCTTTCAGCTTTAGTTTAACCAAGAAAACTTTACCCAATCGATTCCTCACTGCTCTGGGAAATGAGAAACAAAATGAAACTCCCACCCCTCCAGCGGTTCCCCTTCCGACTGATTTTACCCCCAAAAATAAACTGGACCTGGGGGACGTCGCCAGCTCAGCCGAGGAATCTTCGCCTCCAAAGCCGAAGGTAGAACTGGGGAAGATTCATTTTAAAAAACATTTACTGAACGTCACGGCAAAGCCAGCACCGGCTTTGGCTCCGGCGGCACCGGTAACGGAACCGGTGGCCTTGGCCGTGGATTTCCCCCCCACGCCGCCGCCTCCCCCGCNTCGCCGCCCGGCGAAGCCGAAGCCCCGGTGCCGCGGGAGCCGAGCCACGCGCTGCCCGGGGAGGCCTCGGAGCCGGACGCCAAGCAGGATCCGGCGTCGCGCGGCTCGGAGGAACGCGTGGCTCAAACTGCGCCCGAGCAGCCGGAGGTAACCCCGCCAAAGGAAGATTCCCATATTGGGAAGGAGGATGAGGTTTCCGACGGCTCGAAAGGTGCTCCCGCGTGCTCCCGGAGGCAGGGGGCCAAGAGGAAGTTCTCCCAGTCGGACGGCGCGCTGCAGGGCTCCGAGTCCGACGAGGATTCCGTGAGGACCTCCTCCAGCCAGCGGTCACACGAGCAGAAGATCTCCAGCACGGAAAAGGAGAGAGATCCCCGACGGAGCTCCGCGTCCCTCCGGGGTGATGACCTGGGCAAGTCCTCGTCGCGCTCCAGGTCGGACAGGGATGAGAAGTACTCGAGCTATTCCAAATCAGACAGAGACTCACGGTACTCGTCCTCCCGCTCCCGCTCGGATAGAGAGAGGCGGCGAAGCCGGTCTCATTCCCGTTCCCGCTCCGATCGCAGCTCCCGAACCAGCTCCTCCTACTCGAGGTCGGAGCGCTCGCATTACTACGACTCCGACCGCCGGTACCACCGGAGCTCCCCGTACCGGGAGCGGTCACGATATTCCCGGTCGTATGCAGACAGCCGGGCGCGGGAGAGCTCGGACTCGGAGGATGAGTACAGGAGGACGCATTCCAGGTCCAGCGACTCCAGGCGTACGTCCTCCCATTCCTCCTCCTCCTACAGAGACTCGAGATCCTCTTACTCCAAGTCGGACAGGGACAGCAAAGTGGAGTCGTCTCACGCCGACGTGGACAGGCGAGGGAGGTCGTCTTCGAAAGCGGATCGAGATTCCAAAAGGACTTCCGAAAGTGAAGTATCCAAAAGGTGCTCTCCCCTCGATGAACTGGGCTATCGGAAGGGAACGTCCCATTCCAAGCCCGACAGTAATGTGAATTCTTCCCGCTATAAATCCACCCCTTCCAAGGCCCCCGCACCAAAGCCTGATAAATTTAAGAGTTCTTTCTGTTGTACAGAATCGATCGAAGAAATCAAGTCCAAGTCTAATTCTCTAGATTTAGAGACCTCTTGTGTAAAGAACAATGAGATCAGGGTGTCCAGTGTGAAAAAGTTGGAAAGGGAAAAGACGCTTTCTCCATTAAATCAATTCAGCAATTCTCCCGCCCTGCTGAAGGCCGATGAGTCCAAGGCGGGTTTGGCAACCTCAAAATCCGAGGAACTTGCAGCAAACGAAGGCCACGACAGCATTAAGGAGCAAGAAACGTTCTTAAAGGCAAAGCCCGATCCCTTAAGAACGTGTTTCCCCACGGAATCCAGTGTGAACGGCTCCCTGGAGGGTCAGGATGGGAGTCTGGCAACTTCCAGTGCCTCCAAAGCAGAGGATGTCGCTGTGTCCTCTGACCTCGGCCCGGGTTGGTCGGAAGCGTCGCCTGCCATCAAGACGAGCCCGTCGTATCCGTTGCCATCCAATGGGTTCGAAAGCACGGATGCGTTCCAAGAGCAAGAGCCGGCTGATTCCCGGGTCCAGTCCAGCGAGTGCAACAGCCTGTTCCAGGAAGCGGAGGCTCCGGAGGCGCAGCAGCCGGAGGAAGCCGCCCCTCTCCCTGTCGTGAATGTAGATCCCCCTAAAGCTGTCCTTAAGAAGTTGGATGAGGAGCTGACTTCGTGTGACAAAACCAAAGAACCTGTTTTTTGCTACATTTCCGATGATGCCACCCCTGGTTTGTACGATTCGGAAGTGGAAATCGAAGCGGAGCCTGCGGATTTGAAAGTGACGTCCGAGACTTTCCTGGATGTGCAGGTGGAGCCGCAGACGGTGACGTGCGATTACGAGAGCACGGAGGATTCCCGTTCCAAGTCTGCCGGGGAAGATGAGCACGGCCATCCTTCCCATGAAATCAGCCTGGCAGTGGAAAGCTCGAGCAGGGATTCCTCCCAGGATGGCTGTTCCCAGAGGCTCCAGCTGGATCATCCCACGCCGGAGGAAAGCGTCTCTTCCAAATGGGACGTGCCCCCGCCGGGTGTGTGCCAGGAGCCGCTCCAGCATTCGGAAGCTGAAGAGATGCTGGAGTTGGATGCCCAGCACGTTGATCTTGGCTCAGCAAAAGGCAAGTTGTCGTTCCAGAATGAACATTCCTACTACTCGGAAGTGCCGCTGGAGCACCGCAGCAGAGAGGTCGTGGAAGAAAGTGCTGTTTCCACCGAGGGAGCTGAGCGGGATGAGCTGAGGGTTCAGTGTCCCGGCATATCGGCCGAGAGAGATGAGGGAAGCGAGCCCTTGGTGGCCTCGGCTTTTCCAGACGCTTTGTATCCCTCCTCCGATGTCATCGTCACAGCGGAGGACACGGAGATGGTGACCCAAGCCCCAACGTGCGACAGCAGCGGCAACGCCTCGGAGTTCATTCCCGCCGGCCACGATGATTATTCCGACATGGGGGACAGCGACAGCGAGGGGCGCAGCGAGGACAGCGACACGGAGGACTCGGATTCCGATGATGGGACGCCACGGAAGAGGCTCCAGTCGGTTGTGGTGGTTCCCAAGAACTCCACCATAGCCGTGGAGGAGAACAGCCCAGGCTCCTCCCGGAGCAACCGGCGCTTCTCCGACCACTGGGATGATGAGCGGCCGGAGCCCAGCAGGCCCTACTATGAGGAGAGGTCAGACAATACGGGGAGTAAAGGTGGTCCCCAGGTGGAGAGCAGGTGTTCTCCCAGAGGGATGGAGAAGAGTCTGGCGACCTCCACGGAGCCGAGCAGGAAGGAGCCGGAGGAGCTGCGGGCGGATCCGTGCCAGGCCCAGAGCGACGGCGTGGACAGCACGAGCCAGGCGGACCTGACGGCCGATTCCCACGGCAAAGCCGGCGCCGAGGGCAGGATGGTGCTGCCGGACGTGGGGGCCGTGGGCCGGCCGGAGGAGCAGCCCTTCTGTGTCCCGGAGAGTTTGGAAAGCACCGACACATCCCGACACCAGATGAGCTCTTCCAAGCCTGACAGTCGGCAAGGGCAGGGCGGGCTGAACCAGTCCGGCCTCGGAGACCGCTCCAGGCTGGATGGTTTCCGTGCCCCGGAGGAGATGGGTGCTGTGGGCTGGGACTTTTCCCAGCCGGAGAAGCCCAGCAGCACCTACCAGCAGCCGGACAGCAGCTTCGGGATGTACTCGGGCTACGTTTACCAGCCGGGCTCGGGAGCCTATCCCAGCTCCCAGAGCTACTGGCAAGGCAACGGTTACTGGGATGCCAGGGCGGCCAGCAGAGCCTCCGTGGCTAACTACGAACGCATCCAAGGGCAGGTGCCGGATTCCCTCACGGAAGACCACGAGGAGTATGAAGAGGATGAGCGTTGGGATGAGGACTGCAAGCCCCGCTTTCCCAGCCCCTCTGGAACATCCCAGATTGCTGGGCAGAAGGAAACGGGCTCGGTGCAGGCACACGAGATCAGCAGCAATTCCACCAAGGAGCCGGTGCCGGGCGGGGAGAAGAAGGAGGAGGTGAAAGCTTTGGAAAAAAACGACGCGAAAGAACGAGGCCCACCAAAGAAAAGGCGGCCGGAGTTGGAGAGCGACTCGGAGAGCGACGGGGACTCCGGGGAGAAGAGGAAGGGGAAGCTGGAGGGGGAGCAGGCGGAGCCGGCGCCACAGGATTCCTCCATGGTGGGCAGGTTATGCATCATGGATGACTTCAGGGACCCCCAGCGCTGGAAGGAGTTTGCCAAGCAGGGGAAGATGCCCTGTTACTTCGACCTCATCGAGGAGAACGTCTACTTGACAGAGAGGTAACTGCTGCTTTATCCTTGTTTCAATTCCTGGAGCAAGTTTGGAATTTCACTTCCATGGCACAGGGAATTCTGTCTGGGTGTGGGAAAGCTTTTGGGCAAGCAAGGTGCTTTTCCAAAGGTTTTGTTTACTTCCGTGTCTTTTATCATCTCAGAGGAGCTTTTTTAGATCTAATGGTCATAATTTGATTGTTTGTTTTTTTTCTCATGGATTTTTTGCCTTGTTGGGATCCACGCTCCAGAGCATTCCCCAAATCCTTCATGGAAGCTAAAATATGAATTAGTGGATGCCCTGCTTTTTGTCTAACTCTCATTTTCTGCTCTTTTTTTTCCTCTCACTTGACAGCAAAGCAGAGGCTGAGGTAACCAAACCCTCCAATTTGCCTTATTAAAATATGGATGTCCAAATAAACACAGACAGGGAGGAGAAAGGGAAAACAGCTGAATATCCTGGGAACTCTCTTTAGGAAATCACCTTTTGTCATCACAGAGCCATCCCCAAGCCAAGTGTCCTTGGTTATTCCTGTCCCTCCCGGTGGTTATCCTGGGGTTATCAATCCATATGTCGAGAAATTTATTTTCCATTTTGTCCAAAAATCCAGTGATAAGGATTGAGGAGGAATTTCTCCACCTGGCTGCTGTCTCACGTGTATTCCCATGCCTTGGCTTCCCCAGGAAGAAGAACAAATCCCACCGGGATATCAAGCGGATGCTGTGTGAGTGTCCCCCTCTGTCCAAGGAGGAGCGGGCGCAGGGGGAGGTGGCCTGTGGAGAGGATTGTCTCAATCGCCTGCTCATGATCGAGTGGTGAGTGGGGCTCTGTGGATTGGCCTGGAGGTGTCCTGGGAATCCCTCAAATAACTCAGGAATTCCTGGGAGGTGGCAGTGAAGTGTCTGGGCTGGCCTGCGGTGACCTTCGGAGCGGCTGGCAGAAGCCGTGGCTGCTCCGTGCCTGGAAGGTTTCAGGGCTTGGATGGGGCTTGGAGCACCCTGGGAGAGTGGGAAGTGTCCCTGCCCATGGCAGGGGTGACATGAGATGATCCTTGAGGTCCCTTCCAACCCAAGCCCTTCCAGGATGCCATGAGTTAAATCTTTGGATGATCTGCAGGAGATCAGCCCTCACAACCTCCTGGACCTCCTTTCCCCAGAGCCTCTCCAGCCTATGGCTGGTGTCTCCTTCTCCCTCTGGAAGAGGTTTGCTGCTCCATGGGAGCTGGAGGTAGGGACAAGGTGCTTGGTGGGATTCCCCCCTGGCACGAGGATTGGGGAAGGATTGGAATTACGTGGCAGAATCCCAATTTTTGCTTGTAATCTTGTAGGCCAGGCCTAGGGCAGGGAATATCTTGAAGGAATAACCCCCAAACCAAGGGAAAGAGAGCCCAGTTCTCCCCACTGGGATGCCCTGATACAGAAATACAGCAGGATCAGCATTCCAAATGTTTTTATCTTTCCAGAAATCAACAATCTGCATTTGCATGTTGACAGTCACGTGGCTGTGCTTTTTATGGCAAACCACATCAGAAGGTTTCGCACGGAATTTATTCAGATTATTTGGGATTTATTTCCCGTCGGAGCCCTTCCTGTTGGCTCTGTTTTCCTGCTGGGAATTGATTTGCTCCCTTCCCTTCCCTCAGCTCTTCCCGGTGTCCAAACGGTGACTACTGCTCCAACCGGCGCTTCCAGAAGAAGCAGCACGCGGATGTGGAGGTGATCCTGACCGAGAAGAAGGGCTGGGGGCTCAGAGCTGCCAAGGACCTGCCATCGTAAGCCTTCCCTCTTCCCACGGCCTTTCCCTGCCCTGTTGCTCCCTCCTGAAGGGAGAAGGGCCTGTGGGGTCTGGATTCCCCTGACAGGAGATCGGCTGAGGTGCTTCCAGCTCGTCCTTGTCCCTGCTGGGTGTCCCTCTTCGGCCTTTTCCCCTCTGCTGTTTGATCTCCCACTCTTGGTTTTGCTCTTCCTGGTTTCCCAACAGCCTTTCCATGGCTTATTCTTGGCATGAATCTGCCTCCCAAGATTTTCTGTCCCTACTTCACTCCGGTTGTGTCCGTTCTTCTCTTCCCATCTCTGCAAAACTTCTCTTCCTGAGTCCTCCTCCTCCTCCCCTTTGGACGGCAACAAGAAGATCCTGATTTTGTTTCTTTCTGATTTTTGATTCTTTTCTGATTTTTGATCTTTCCTCCTGTTGTTAATTCAGGATTGCAATTCCAAATGCTGGTTTAGGTGAGGCCAGGAAGGGAGAGAGGAGTGGGGACATTGGAATCTCCTGCGGCCTGAGGCACAAGGGAGGATCAGGATGGGGAGACCAAGATGAGGTTTATTGGGGAAAAGGAGCATCCTGGAGTGTGTCCAGGGAACAGAGCTGGGAAGGGGCTGGAGAATTCCTGAGGGGGCTGGGAAGGGGCTCAGCCTGGAGCAAAGGAGGCTCAGGGGGCCCTTGTGGCTCTGCCCAGCTCCTGCCAGGAGGGGACAGCCGGGGGGAATTTGGGCTCTGCTCCCAGGGAACAGGAACAGGAGGAGAGGGAACGGCCTCGGGCTGGGCCAGGGGAGGCTCAGGGTGGATGCTGGGAATATTCCTCCTGGAAAGTGTTTTCCAGCCCTGGCACAGGGTGCCCAGAGAAGCTGTGGCTGCCCCTGGATCCCTGGAAGTGCCCAAGGACACTTGGATGTTGGACATTAGAGCTTGGAGCAGCCTGGGACAGTGGGAAGTGTCCCTGCCCATGGAATGGCATCTCAAAGTTCCCTTCCAACCCAAGCCATCCTGGAATTCTATGGATATATCGAATATACAGAACAAACCCTGCTCCAGGGGGAGCTTCATCCTTCTGTCACCTGCCCGTGTGACAGCATAAAATCCCAAATTAACCAGAATTCCCTGAGATCGAGGCACGTCATTATTGCTGCACCGCCAGGACGGCCCGGCTGGGAGTTGTGTTCAGAGAATCCACCGGAACAGGGATTAATTTTGTGTTTATCCGTGGTTTTGGTTTTTTTTTTTTTTTTTTTGCTAAGAAAATTGATGGTTTTTCCTTCTTGCAGCAACACTTTTGTCTTGGAATACTGCGGGGAAGTGCTGGATCACAAGGAATTCAAGGCTCGGGTGAAGGAATATGCCCGGAACAAGAATATCCACTATTATTTCATGGCCCTGAAGAATGATGAGGTGAGCAGTGGGATTGGCTTTGGGAAAGGCTGGATTTAGCTGTGTGCAGCACCAGCTCCTTTGGAACCCATGGAGCAACGTCCTGAATCCATTGGGAATGTTTTCCTGAGGAAAGGAAACTTCAAGCCTTGGGATTTTTTTAAGCTATTGCTCAATTCCAAGAAAATTGTGGCAGCTTAAATGTCCGTGGTTTTGGTTTGGGAGGGGAAAGTGTCTTTCCAAAGGAAAAGATGGAGCATGGCTCGTCATTCCATGGGCAGACATCCATGGGAGAGAAGTTTGGGAAGATGCTCCGGGCCAAACTCACCCCTTTTGGCTGCCCAAATACACCAAAAATCCACATTTCCTTTCACATTAAACTCCGTGAAATTGGGATGTTTTAAGCTGGCAAAGTCCCTCTGTGCAGGATTGCCCCTGGAATATTTTTATATGGGAAATCCTTAATTATTTATGGCTGCTTCAGCTCTGTGGGATGTGGAGCTGTTCCCTCTGCCTGAGAGCAAGGGGGATAAATAGGAATTCCATGATCTTACTCTCCTTGTCTCTCCTGTCAGGACTTTTTGGGTCTGGGGAGCTTGAGAGAAAAGGAGCTAAAATTAGAGTGGTTTTTCCTCCTAAAATAAGGACTTTTTGGGATTGTTGTGTGATTTCGTGTGTCACAAAGGAGCATTTCTGGTTATAAAAGGAGTTTTTATTTCTGGGATGACTTTTCCCTTGGAGTATGGGGCGTGTGGGAGAAAATCTCACTGTCCCAACCCCTCATGGCTGTATCAGAAACAAAATCCGGGATCTGCGTCCAGCTGGACAACTCTGGAAAATTAGGAGCCACGTACCTAAATGCTCTTCTTGGGGGGAATTAATGTCCTAACAAGCCCCAATCTCTAAAATAAAGATGGGGAATATCAAATAAAGAGCGGGAAAGGAGATGATTCCTGCTTGGGTTGTGTTTGTAGCTGCTTCCCATTCCAAGGAATGAGCCTTTCCCCCTGCATTTCTTGTTCCTTTTCAGATCATCGATGCCACCCAGAAAGGAAACTGCTCCCGCTTCATGAACCACAGCTGTGAGCCAAACTGTGAGACCCAGAAGGTAAAACGCTGGATCAAATCCAGCAGCTCCTCCCTCTGGAGAGCTCAGAGTGAGGCGTTTTCCTCCTTTATTTTGGGAGCATTTCGCTGACATGAGAACAACTGCATTTCCACCGGGCGCTTTGCCCGGTTTCAAACTCCTCCGTTCTGCTTTTCCGAGGATTAACGTGCTGCAGGGAAAGCAAACCTGGAGTCGAGCCTGGAATAACTCCTGGCATCTTTTTTCCACAGTGGACTGTGAACGGGCAGCTCCGGGTTGGGTTTTTCACCACCAAGCTGGTGCCGTCGGGCTCGGAGCTGACGTTCGATTACCAATTCCAGAGATACGGGTACGTCCCCTTCCCTGGCCCTGGGATTCCGTGCTCGTTCCTCCTCCCCAGTGTCACTGTTCCTGCCCCGTCCCTTTCCCAGATCGTTACCTTCCCTGCTTCTTCCTGCCTGGCTATTAATTAGCCAAGCTCCAGGCTTTGCAATATTCCTCGAGAATTCCCCTTCTTCCCTTCCCACTCCTGTTTTATGGCTTTGCAAGTACCTGAGGAGCTGTAAAACGCCCGGGATAACACATCCCCTCTTCCTGGCCTAATCCAGGGCTGCAGGGAAAGCTCCAGCCTGGAATTTGGATCCCTTTGCTAAACCTGAGCCTAAGGTTCCTCCATTACTGTTTGGTGAAGTATAACCTGAGGAACCTTCCTTTTCCATGGGGATCCTTCTCCAGGCCCTTCCTGTAAGCAGGAATGAGTTTTTAGTTGCATTTTAAGATTATTCCTCCTTCCTAGAAATTCCTGGAATTGACCTTCCCTGCTTCTTACCACTGCAGAGCCACGTTCTTCCAGTGGGTTCCACATATTTAAGATAAACCCCTACCATTTGCCCAAGAAATTGTGGAATGGAGTTTAAAATGGATGGCATGTCAAGTGGGAAATACAGAGGCTTGGTAGAAATATTCCTTGGGAATTACACTTATTGCATTTATTGCATTTATTGCATTTATTGTATTTATTGCATTTATTGCATTTATTACATTTATTGCATTTATTACATTTATTACATTTATTACATTTATTGCATTTATTACATTTATTCATTTATTACATTTATTGCATTTATTACATTTATTACATTTACTACATTTATTACATTTATTATATTTATTGCATTTATTATATTTGTGGTATTTATTATGCTTATAATATTTCTTATAATGTCCTGGGGTGNATGCTATAAAATTCAATAGATGAGCTAGAAATGCAATATTTGTATTCTGTTGAATAGAAATTCAATATTATATTTATTTATTTATATCAATTATTTATATAAATAATTGATATAAATAAATATAAATGCTATAAAATTCAATAGATGAGCTAGAAATGCAGGCCTTTCCTAATGGATATATGATCCTGAGGATAAACTCTTTAGGGAAATTAGGACATTGATGGCAAGGTGGAATAAGAAGTTGTCAGCCCTGCCACCTCCACCTTCTCTGGTTCCTGGTTCTTGACCTGTGGCTTTCCTTCTTGACCTTTTCCTTCTTTTCCTTCTTGACCTTCTCCTTCTTTTCCTGCTTGACCTTCTCCTTCTTTTCCTGCTTGACCTTCTCCTTCTTTTCCTTCTTGACCTTCTCCTTCTTTTCTTTCTTGACCTTCTCCTTCTTTTCCTTCTTGACCTTTTCCTTCTTTTCCTTCTTGACCTTCTCCTTCTTTTCCTTCTTTTCCTTCTTGACCTGAAGGCCTTTCCAAGCCTTCTTGGGCAGGCTTGGCTTTCCAGCTGCCACAGCTCGGGGTCACGGGAGCTGTGTTGGGAATGAAGACTCTATTTGGATTTTCCATGCAGAGCCATTCCCATCCCTGGCTTCGGAAGGTGGAGAGGTGGCTGTGGGTGGGATTGAGCTGTCGTTGAAGCTGCCTTTGTGTCCCCCCACAGCAAAGAGGCCCAGAAATGTTTCTGTGGCTCCTCCAACTGCCGGGGGTACCTGGGGGGGGAGAACAGGGTCAGCATCCGCGCGGCCGGCGGGAAGATGAAGAAGGAACGCTCCCGGAAAAAGGACTCGGTGAGTTTGGCTCTCCCGCAGTCCCCAAGGTTGGAAAATCCCTCTGGGATTGAGCCCAGCCATTGCCCAGCACTGCCAAGGCCACCACCCATGTCCCCAAGTGCCACATCCACGTGTGGCTTTAAATCCCTCCGGGGATGGGGATTCCGCCACCACCAACCCTTTCCACGAAGGAATTTCCCTGATACCGGATCCGAGCCTCCCCTGGCACAGCTTGAGGCTGTTTCCTCTGATCCCATCACTGTTCCTCTGGGAGAAGATGACTCCTGATGACCTCAGGGTTCAGTCTTTTTCCATGGACGTGTCATTAAAGGTTGGAATTGATGATCTTGGAGGTCTTTTCCAACTCCAGTGATTTTATTTCACAAGGCCCCTAAAGATTCGTGTTTTCCTGGATCTTCAGTTAAATCCGTATTTCCTTTCTCCTGGTTATTTAAAGTCCCTCCAGAGAGTGACTTTCCCAGGCCCAGTATATGCTCATCCATAACTAAACCCCACCATAAATTCCACATGGATTTAAAAATTTGGGTTGCTTTCCACGATTTTTAAACATTGATGAAAGATGAACAGTGTCGGCTTCACAGTTTAGGGCACCCACCACCTGAAATTCGGCAGTTCCAAGGGCAGAGTTCTGCCACCTCCAGGCTGGGAGGTGGGATTTTAGAGACAACACATGGAATTGCAGGGATGGGTTCACACCATGTGGAAAAAGTGCAGAGAATCCAGAGTAAGAGGAATTTTTCTGGGTGAAATCTTCTGCAAGAACCCGTGCAGGCCCTTCTTTAATTCCTACAAATTGTAATTATTCCATCCTTGAAGGGACAAACCTCTCTTCCTATGGAGAGGATTTATTCCTAATTCTTTTGGGATGCTTGAAAATGCCAGTTTCGTTTTGACTTGCTGTATCAGAGAGTGAGGAAACCAAGAAATAATTCCTAAATTATTTACAGGGAGTGAGGAAGCCAAGAAGTAATTCCTAAATCATTTACAGGGTGTTTTGAAACACTAATTAGTCACTAAACGAGAGGGTGATATTCCAGTGTCCGTGTGGAGAGAGAATCTCTGGTTGTAAGGATTACAAATCTGTTACAGTTTATAATCCAGAAATAACTACAAATTTATAAAGAATTGACACAATTTGGAATATAAAGAATAAATTTGACCTGCAGTTATTCTTCGTTTATTTTCCTGCATGAAAAGATAAACTCAGGACCCGGGAAGGTTTTGGTGCGAGCACCTGGAATTTGCACCAGAGCTAAAATTGGGGATTTTAGCCATTCCTTAGGGAGAACGGAGGCTGGAGTCAGGGAATCCCCTGGCCTGAGCCTGAGGTGGTTTTTCCTCTGGCCGTGCAGGTGGATGGGGAGCTGGAGGCGCTGCTGGAGAACGGGGAGGGGCTCTCTGACAAAAACCAGGTGCTGAGCTTGTCCCGGCTCATGGTGCGGATCGAAACCCTGGAGCAGAAACTCACCTGCCTCAAGCTCATCCAGGTGAGGAGCAGCCTGGAGGGGAGGGAAGCGCGTCCTCTTCAAGTGACCTCCTCAGAGGAGGAGGGGGAATGTGGGAGGCGGGTCCTGCCCTTTTTCCCTGCATCCCAAGCTCGGGTGACCAGCTCTGTTATCCTTCGGTTTTATCCCCGGTATGAGCTGTAGTGGTTGGAGTGGTCCTGCTGCTGGATCCCTGCTCCAATCCCAGCAGTTCCGGCCACTCACACCAGCTTGGACGTGCTCAGGTGCCGAGTTGTGCCACTGCCGTGGCTTTAGCCATGATCCCAGGAGCGGTTCGCCGTGGTTTTTCCTGGAAGTCTCTGACTATTCCCACATTTGGCTCTCCAGAACACGCACTCGCAGTCCTGCCTGAAGTCCTTCCTGGAGTGTCACGGCTTGTCCCTGCTCTGGATCTGGATGACGGAGCTGGGCGATGGCAGAGGAAGCACTGCCAACAACCTGAAGCTGCAGCTGGAGGTCAGTGATTCCCTGGGCTTGGGAGCCCTCAGGGAACCCTCGAGGTGGGAAAAGCCCTTTATGGTCGAGTCCAACCGTTCCTCAGCGCTGCTGAGGCCACCACTCACCCTTGTCCCCAAGTGCCACATCCACAGGGCCCTTAAATCCCTCCAGGAATGAGGACTCCGGCCTGTGCCAGGGCTGGCCAGCCCTTTTTGGGGAAAAGGGTTTTGGCAGCTTTGCTGATCATGAGGATTTTCTTTTCTTTCTGTTTTTTTTAAATACAAATCTGTGCCAAGTGTTCATGGAAAACAACCTCAGGTGCCTCAGAGCTACAGGCCTGAAACTTCTGCCCTCAGGCAGATCCTTAATAAACGGAAGGAATTTGCTCCTGTGGTTTTCCTTAGATTCCTGAGGCAGATTCCATGAGCCTGACTTCAAGGCTGTTGCTGTTACTGTTCATTCCGTGCTGGAGCGCAGGGATTTTGAGATCCTGACAGTCTGAAGTGGAACCGGAATGTTTCGGTTTTCCGTAAGCAATTTGGGATTGGATGCCCAAAGACATCTGGAAATTCAAGGTCATCGAGTCCAAGCTGTGCCCCATCCCCACCTTGTCCCCTGCCCAGAGCACTGAGTGCCACCTCCGGGTGTTCCTTGGACACCTCCAGGGATGGGACTCCAAACCTCCCTGGGCAGCCCTTTCCAATGTTTAACAAGTCTTTCCATGAAGGAACTCTTCCCAAAATCTGTCACCCGTGACCTGTGACCATCATTACATCAGATCAGATATTTAGATTTTAGATGGGATATTAGGAAGGAATTCTTGGCTGTGAGGGTGATGAGGTCCCGGCACAGGTTGTCCAGAGAGGCTGTGGACTTCCCATCCCTGCAAGTGTCCAAGCCAGGCTGGATGGGGCTTGGAGCAGCCTGGGATAGTGGAAGGTGTCCCTGCCCATGGCAGGGTGTGGAATGGATGATCCTTAAGATCCCTTCCCACCCAGACCAGTCTGGGATTCCGTGATCGCCTTGATATTCCAGAATTAATTCTTTCTCAGAAAAGTGAGCTATTCCCGGTTGGACACAGCTTTAAGTCCTGCCGGCTGTGACAACTCCCTGCCTTGTCCTTGCCCTTAGATCATGAAGACCCTGGAGCTGCTGCCCATCCCTACCAAGAACATGCTGGAGGAGAGCAAGGTGCTGCCCGTCATCCAGCGCTGGGCTCAGACCAAGACGGCGGTGCCGCAGCTCAGCGAGGGCGACGGCTATTCCAGCGAGAACACGTCCCGGGCACACACCCCCCTCAACACGCCGGAGCTCCTGGCCAAGCAGAGCGTGGAAGGGGACACGGACACCCCCAAGAAGCTGGTGTTCCGGAGGCTGAAGATCATCAGTGAGAACAGCATGGACAGCGCCATCTCGGACACCACCAGCGAGCTGGAAGGGAAGGAGGGCAAGGAGGACCTGGACCAGCTGGAGGCAGCCCCCATGGAGGTGACAGAGGAGCAGCAGCAGCAGCAGCAGCAGCAGGACATCAAAACTGCTGTGGAGACACCGGTGGAGAGCAGCAAGTCCCAACCCGCGGAGCTGGAGGCCGAGCCCGAGGCAGAGGTCAAGGAGAGCAATGGAGCGAAGCTGGAGGAGCCCATGGCCATGGAAACGCCGTCGCAGGATGAAGAGGAAGGGGTTTCCGACGTGGAGAGCGAGAGGAGCCAGGAGCAGACGGATAAAATCGTGGATGTGAGCGACTTGGCCACCAGGCTGCTCGACAGCTGGAAGGAGCTCAAGGTAAGGGGCAGCTCCGTGCAGCTCCAGCACCTGGAGCTAAGGAAAGTGTGGATTTGGTGGCGGTGGGGTGTGAGTGGGGCTGGTTTGATGTCTCTTGGTCAATATTTGATAACAAAAAAATGGACTTTTCTACACAAAAAGTGCTTTCTGTATAAATCCTCTGGTGCCAGCTGCCCTGGGTGTGACCTGAGAAATGTCCGGGTGTTGAGGAAGCCAGCAGCTGGTTGGGTTTGGGCACACAAGGACACCTCGGCCGTGCCCTTGTTTCTTAGGCTGTCCGTGGGAAGGGCAGCTCTGAGGGATTGAGATTCCCGTGAGCATTTTGGGTGGAAGTGGCCCACATCCCGCAGTGTTGAAACAGATTGATGGACTGTCTGCTCCTGAATTCCGTCCTTGGAAGCGTTCAAGGCTACTCCTAAATGCCCCGTCCCTGGAAACGTCCAAGGTTGGACAGGGCTTGGAGCAAGCTGGGATAGTGGAAGGTGTCCCTGCCCATGACAAGGAGTGGAATTGGATGATCCTTAAGGTTCCCCCCAACCCAGCCAATCTGGGATTCTCTGAATTCAGTTATCCCAGCATGCCCAGCTTTTCCTGTGCTCTGCTTTCCATCTGCACCGTGTGGAGCCTCCTGAGAAGGGCCATGCCAAGTTCTCTCGAAGGTAGTGCTGGATCAACCCCTGGCTGTTTGCAACTGGGAATGCCCAGATTTGGGTGGTTTTTTTGGGACTTCAGTGCTTTCAGTCCCATCAGGGTCTTCTGGAGCAGAAAACCTCTTCAGGAGAAGGGCTTGGTGGCTCCCTCTGGAATCGTGTCCCTGACCCATAGGTGGCCAGTGGGGTCTGCAGCCAGCAGCTTCTTTTTGATGGGATGTAGGATGAGTAACGGTTCTAAACTAAACGAGGAAAGATTCAGATCAGGGGTTAAGGAGGAATTAATTCCTCCTGTGAGGATGGGCAGGCCCTGGCACAGGTTTCCAGAGAAGCTGTGGCTGCCCCTGGATCCCTGGAAGCGTCCGAGGCCAGGTTGGAGCTTGCAGCAGCCTGGGATAGTGCAAGGTGTCCCTGCCCACGGCAGGGGGTGGCACTGGATGTCCTTGAAGGTCCCTCCCCATCCAAACCATCCCATGTTTCCGTGGATCTCGCTCTCCACTCAACACTTCAGCCATTCCTTGGGTTTCTTTAGGTCTTTGGAAACCCTTCACCCATCTGCTGCTCCTGTAGGATTGCATTCCATGGATTATTTTATATTCCTTGTATTCAAGGGCAGGAGGGCTGGGAGCCTCTTTAGTTAAAGTCCAAACCCAGTGATTCCTGAGGATCCAGGAGGAATTGAAGGCACTGCCACAATTCCAGCTCCGTGTGGGCTTGGTGGGACTTGGAGGCTCTTCTCTTAATCAACCACCAGCCCAGCTTCAATTCCTGGAAGTAGTTGCAAACCAATTTATGTTTTCTGATGCATCGTAGAGCTAAGGAGTTTATTTACCCATTAAGTTTGATAATGATTAATGATTGAGAGAGGTTAATTAAAATAATGGATGTTAATTGTGCTGCGGCACCGGCGCGGGTGGAGGAGACCTCACCTTCAGCTTTGCTTGTGCCATTTCTGGAGCTGCAGACAGCAGGATTTAGAAATGCAGAGATTCCCAGGAGAATTCAGGGGCCTTTTACCTCAGCCTGAATTTTTCAGGAGGATCAGATACTCCTGAACCTTCACAGATTCTGGGCACAATCCTTTGTGACACAAATCTTAGAGGGTGGAAGAAGAGAGGTAAAAGACATTTCTGTAGGCAGGTTGGGTTGTGGTTTGGTGTTTTCCTTCCTTTTTTTCCCAAGTGGATCTGGTCATTTACCAGGTCGGAATTTGCAGACTCCTGGTGTGGTTTTCCTCTCGAAGCGACACCGTCAGGTTGAATTTGTGGTTAAACTGGGAAAAGTCCTTTTCCATCATTGCCAAGAGCATTGTTAAGGTTGGAAAAGACCTCCAAGATCAAGTCCAGCCTGTTTTAAACTAGAAGTTAAGTCCGGCCTTAGTCCTGCTCTGCTTTGGAGACTTGTTTTGGGTATCCAGACTGAGTTGCTCCTTTGGAACAGCTGTGTTCCCTTCCACGCTCATGTACTTGGAACAGCACAGAGAAAACAGTCAAATATTAATAAAATGCGTGAAATTTCACGAAACTCCCCCAAAACATTGGTTTAAGAGCAAATTTGATCTGATGGTGTCGTTTTATCCCCAGGATTTGTGTTTTCTTTGGAGCTTGGAGGAGCTCAGTTGGGAGTTTTGTTGAAGTTGTGGTCGGACCGTGGAGTCCCGACACATTCCCATATTTTGGATGTGGATTCTCCTCCTCCCCGTGTATCTATTAATGAACCTCAGGTCATGGTCTGGTTGTAGGGATGGGGTTGGATCTCATGAGCTTGGAGTAATCCCAGCAAATCCACCCCAAAACCAAGAGCAGGATCGTGACACGGGGCTGTGACAACTCATTTCTCTCCTCTAAAACAATCGTAGGGAAACTGGGAGCTGGGAATTTATCCTGTCCTGGACTTTTTCATGGCTCTGGGAGTTAACTGCCTCTGTCCAACTGTCACCTCACAAGGTGCCACCAAAGCCCACCCCGGATGTCTAAAAGACAAACCCGAGCTGGAAGGGGGGATGGATAATTCACCCCCGGGTGCCTTTCCCAGCACATCCAAGCTTTGGCAAAGCCGGGTTTCGTTTGGAGTGGTGGAACACCTGGCCTTGGGTGGCCAGGGGGGCGGGAGGGTCGGAAACGTCGTGACTTAAGCGCCGTCCTCTCCAGCCTTGCTGATGACCCCCTTGTAATTTCCACCGTTTCCATCCAGCTTCTCCGGGCAGCCAGAGCTGACCAAGGGGCTCCTTTTCTCCAACTCCGTGCGGAAGAAGGGAGAGGCCATAGCGCGAAGAGCCGGGAAGATGGTTGGGAAGCTGGCTGATGCATGAGCAGTGTGATAGGTGAAAGGAGGACAGAGGTGGTTAACTCGGGGATGCCGACGTTATTTTGGTGCGTCCATTGCCGGCAATGGACGTCGCTCCGGGGAAATCCCAGCTCCTGGCCTGAAAGGATTAAGTGAGCTTAATTTTTTTCTCTACCTCTACACACAGGACTTGTAAGTCCTTCCAGGGCTCCGACACGCCGTGAGGGGTGCTGGCCACGGCCACACCCCTGGCACAACACACACTCACATTCCCAGTGGGATGAGTTTTCAGCCCGGGCCCGTGGGCGCCGTTCCCGCTCTCCGAGGGAGCGCTGCATGGCTTCTCCCGGGCTGAAAACTCCCTCCTGGTGCCAAAGGCTGGCTGCTGGACGCCCGGCAAGGGCACAGGTGGTGGTTCCACGTGGTTCTTCCAGGTGGATTGTGCTCAGGTAAGGCTCCGTGGGCTGATCCCACGTGTGGAGAGGCCCGTGCTGGAGGTGCCACGTGCTGTGATGGCCAGCAGACCTCTTGGAATCGCCGGGGCACGCCGTAGGGCCGAGCTTGGGAAGCTCTTCCCAGCGTCCTCTTGAGGGCCGAGGTTGAGTAGCTGTGCTGAGGAGCAGAGAGGATGTTTTGGTGCCGCTCTGCCTCACGTGGGAGCTTTGGGAATCTTCCTCCACCCTCTGGGATAGGGCAGCTGGGAGTTGTGGCTCTGAGGATCCACAGGCCCTTTCCTTGTGGCTTGGAGAAGGTCTTGGTTTTAGGAGAAATCTTTTGGAAGGGCCAGCCTTGGGTTTTCAAGGATTTAGTTGGGTACTTCTGGCCTTGCGAGGGTTGCGGTGATTTGGAGCTCGAGGCTGAGTCCTCACCCTGACTTGGCCCAAAGTGGACTTTCTTTTTGCACCCATCATAAGGATGGGAGCTTAATAATCATGGAATCAGGGAATTGGTGAGGTTGGGAAAGCCCTCAGAGATGATCGAGTCCAACCATCCCCCAGCACTGCCGAGGCCACCACTGACCAATGTCCCCAAGGGCCACATCCACAGGGCTTTTAAATCCCTGCAGGGGTGAGGACTCCCCCTGCCCTGGGCAGCCTGTTCCACTGCTGGACAGCCCTTTCCATAAGGAATGTTCCCAGTATCCAACCTGAACCTCCCCTGGAGGCCATTTCACCCTGAATGGGACATCTTGGGTGACCAGAGGCAACTGAGCTTCCGTCTTTTCCCTGAGATGATCTTTCCAAGTCTCCTCTGATTTATCCTGGTAAAGCCCCTTGAAGCTTCTCTTGCCTGTCCCTTTCCCAGTGAAGCCATCCTGGAGTGCCTGGCTCTGGCTCCGGCACGCTCATCCCGTGCTTTCATCAGGAATTCTGTAATTTGTTATAACTTAGAGCAAGGAATAGTTGGGGAAAACAATTGGGCTGGGGAGCGGCCAGGCCGTGGTTTGCTGTGGAATTTTCTGGCCTTCAAGGAGGGATTTCATGGCGTTGGTTCTTCCTTTTGCTCTGCTCCATCCCTTGGGATCATGCTGGAGTGGGAGAGGGAGAGGGAGAAGGAGAGGATCCAGCCTGGTAGGGGATGGATTTGGTTGTGTTGTGTCCCTTCAACAAGTCAACAGAAGTTCATAGAATTGTAGGATAAACTTGTGGAATCATTAAGGTTGGGAAAGACCTCCAAGATCACCAAGTCCAACCGTTAATTCAGGAGTGACTGGCAGCTGAGGGACAGATTTGTGGAGAAGGTTCCATCAAGACACAATCTTCCTTTCCCACTGCGGAATCCTTTGAGTCGTGACTCCATCCTGCAGCTCTCTTCCCTTTCCCAAGCCAAGGCTGGGTTATGCCTGAGGCTGGACAGCCAAAATCCCACTTTTTTTTCCGTCTTTTGTGTCGAACAGACTCGTGTCACTTTTCCTTCTGCATTTAATTTTCCGAGCAATCCCTTCAAAGTTGTGCTGGAAGCTCGGGAGCCATTTGGAGCCCGTTAGCGGCGGTCGCGTTGATTGAGGAATTCTGCAGCTCCGAGCCAGCAGCTTCCGTTTCCAAAAATAAAATCAGCTTTTCTTGGGAGTTTCCCCAGCCTGGTCTGACCACCATCTGCTTTTCATGGAGCAATTTGGACAAATCCCTCCGTTTGTTCCTGGTTCAAAGCCGTTGCTGCCTCCATCTTCCCACATGGAATGGATGCTGGAGGCTCCATTGAGTGGAGCTGGAGTTTCTCTCCGACAGCATGGAGCTCACTCCCTGCTCATAACTATCTTGGATTTTGGGCTTCCTGGACTTTTTAGGGCTGGCCAGTTTGTTGGGATAGATCTTGGAATGGGCTCTCCCGGTGTCCTGGTGAACCTAAAGCAAGGCGTGGCAGGAGCGGCAGTGCCGGGATTGCCGAGTCCCCTTACTCCAGGTGCTCCTTATCCTCCTCCTCTTCCCACTCAGCTTTTTCCTGGTAATTTCCCATTCCCCACCCTGCTCTTTAATGGGACAGATCTTTTTTAGGAGCTGGGGAGATGGTGTAGTTTAGCTCTTCCCAACGCTTGGTTGTCCTTCTGCTCCGGGCAGTTCATCCATGATCCCGTTCCTTGGTGGCTCCTTGTTCCCCCTGGGAACAGCCAGGGCGGGCCCGGGGGGATTTTTGGGATGTGCTGCTCTGAAAATGGAACATTTTTAGGAGTTTAATGTGGGAAAGAAGGAAAAAACGCCGGCAAAACCCATTGCTGGAAGGGGATTTTGGGGCTTCAGAGCCTGCCCCTGTGGTCACCTCCATCCCACACGAGGTAGCGAGGGGCAGAGTCATCCCTGCCATCCATAGCTATGGAATTCTGTAGGAAAATAAAATTAAATCCATAGATTATGGCTGGATGGGGCTTGGAGCTCCCTGGGCTGGTGGGAGGTTCCCTGACCGTGGTAGGGGTTGGAATTGGATGAGCTTCAAGGTCCTTTCAGCCCAAGGCATTCCATGATTCCATGATCAGACATTGGATATGGATTACATCATTTATAAAAATACAAATCCTGTATAATTATGGGCTCGTGCTGCATCCCTTCCCACCGCAAACATGGAGCTGCTGCTTTTTTTCTTTACATTCCATAAAAAAAACAAACCCTGGATTTGGAGTATTGTAGCCCATAGCAAACACATAAATAAATTAAAAAACTTTAATTCAAAGGGCATTTTTCGGGAATTTTAATGCCTCTCTTTTTTGTAGGTGCCTCAAATTCCACGTGCTGTGTTTGGGCTCAACAGAGGAGCAAAAATATCTTTAAAAACCTAAAAATCTTGGCCCAAATCCCTTTTTTTTTAGCCAGCAGCAGAACTTTTGAAGTGGTTTTGCCTCATGGACAAACCACAACAGGGTTTCTTCTCCTTCCCTTTCTTTTTGCTAAAGGAAATTCTCATTTTTAGCCCATCCAGGACTGGGGGTGGACACGTTGCTAACGAGCCCCCTGAGCCACACGTTAATTAATTCCCAAACAGCTTTAAAAACTCAAGGAATTAAAAAAAAAAAAAAAAAAAGAGCATATTCTGTAAAATCTCAGAGTCAAGTCAAGGCAAACTCCACATTTCTGAGCATGTGGAAGCTTCAAATTCCCAACTGGAGCAGCCTTCATCCCCCAGGAACAGTGGAATCCATCTTCTTTCCCACTCTGCCTCATCCAGGGCCTAAATGAAAGGATATTTTAGGGAAGGTGCTCTGGGAAAGCTGGAATGTCAGCACAGCTCCCCAGAACAATTCATTTGTGTTAAACTGAGCATCTCCTTTGTGATTTAATGTTTTTTTTTGGTTTTTTTTTGGGATGCAGCTGCTGCTCCATCAGGCAGGAACCAGCTGGTTCATCACGTTCTGCTGGGAATAACTGGGAATTCTTGGGAATACTGTATCCCTTCAGGAAGGGAACGGAGCCAGGGCTCGATAGAAGCTGGAGTTAAACAAAAATCAGGTCTTTTTTCCAACCTTCCAGCACTTGGGCAGTCAGGAATGCTGTAAAACCTCTGTAGGATCATGAGCGTCACTGAGGTAAAATGGAATTTACGCTGGGAATGCCAGAATATTCCAATTAAAAATACAGTGGAGCATGGAAAGGTGCTAATAAACCTCATTTCTTCATCGGAGGGATGCACAGTTGGTTCCAGTGACATGGGAAGAGTTGTTCCTGCCCAGTCCAGGGGGGGTTTAACAAGGACGTTGTGCTAAACCTGGACTTCAGGGAAGTTCTGATCCTCATTCCCAGCTCTTCTGCCCTTTCTTCCCACGGTGCCATCTCCACCTGGAGTTGCCAGGACCTTTGTGATCATCCAGTGCCACCCCTGCCATGGCAGGGACACCTTCCACTGTCCCAGGCTGCTCCAGCCTGGCCTTGGACACTGCCAGGGATCCAGGGGCAGCCACAGCTGCTCTGGGAATTCCGTCCCAGGGCCTCCCCCCACCCTCCCAGCCAGGAATCCCTTCCCAATATCCCACCCAGCCCTGCCCTCTGGCAGTGGAAGCCATTCCCTGTGTCCTGTCCCTCCATCCCTTGTCCCCAGTCCCTCTCCAGCTCGCCTGGAGCCCCTCCAGGCCCTGCAAGGAGCTCTGGGCGCTCCCTGGAGCCTTCTCCTCTCCAGGTGAGCATTCCCAGCTCTCCAGCCTGGCTTTGGAGCAGAGGGGCTCCAGCCCTGCAGCAGCTCCGGGGCCTGCTCTGGCTCTCTCCAGGTCTTTCCTGGGTGGAGGGAGGAGCTGGAAGAGCAGAGGGTTTGGAGTTGCTGCTGGTGCAGGCGTGCTGGGTGTTGGTGTCGGCTCTCAGCAGCTTCAGCGGGTCCCTGGTCGAGGGGCTCCCTCAGAGCTGGGCCTGGGCGTCCTGCTCGTTTCCCTTGGGATGCTCCCACAGCAAACTTCAGAGCTTGGGAACATCGTGGAAATGTGACCCTGTCCCCAGTGAGGCCGCCAGGAGCTGGGAGAAGCCCGGGGACGGTCCATGAGCAGGGGGAGCCAGGATCACAGAACCGTGGAATGTCTCCAGTCGGAAGGGACCCGTGGGAATCACCCAGCCCAGCTCCCTGCTCCCTGCTGGGTTATCTCAAACTGCCCTGGGGAGCAGGGCAGGGACAGCAGGAGGTGCTGCTGGGACACTCTTCCGTCACCACGGGAGGTGTAGGACCCTACAGCTCTGCCCAGAGCTCCTGGCCCAAAATTCCACCGAAATCCACCAAAAATCACTGACCAGAGGAAATATATGGAAAGCACCGCAAAACCCCCAGAACTTTCCTTCAAGAGACCCTTTTTTTGGTGGTTTCTTGTAAATGTACGATTTCTGTGGTTCTTGGCTGTTTGGGGTGGTTTTGGGAGCAGCTGGAATTCTGACCCTGCTCGTGGCTTTTCCGCAGGAGGTTTATCGCATCCCGAAGAAGAGCCAAGCAGAAAAGGAAAACAGTGGTAAGTCCTCACCTTTTCCCATGTTTTCCTCTGCTCCCACAAAACTGCTTCGTTTTCCCAGTTCGGGATGTCAAAGGATGTTCTGCCTCCATAGCTCCTGCTCCTGGGAATAGGGAGGATAATCTGAGCAGTTCCTGAGGGGAGACGGGGCCCCGAGGGTGACATGGAACAACCTAGAATTAGAGGCATGGAATTGGTGAGCTTGGAAAAGCCCTCCAAGATTGGGTCCAACCGTCCCCCAGCAGTGCCAAGGCCACCACTGATGCGTGTCCCCAAGTGTCACGTCCACAGGGCTTTTAAATCCTTTCAGGGCTGGGGACTCCGCCCTTGCCTTTTCCACGAGAAATATTCCCAATATCCAACCTGAACGTCCCCTGGCACAACTTGAGGCTAAGAGAGGGGAGCTCTTAAAACCCAAACCATAAAAATTCCCCTCCCTTTTCCCTGTTTTCCCAACAGCTGACCGTGGGAGAGAGACAGCCGGGCTCCGGGATCAGACCCCCACTCCCAAGAACCCCATCCTGAGCCGGGAGCGGGATCCAGAGCGGCAGAGCCAGAGCAAGGAGAGGAAGAGACGGAGAGATTCCCTGTCCCCTCCGTCCTCGGCCTACGAGCGGGGGACGAAGAGGCCAGAGGACAGGCAAGTGGTGGCGGGGAGCTGCCAAATTCCAGGGATCTGCCACATTCCTGGGTGAAATCTCCCGGAAAAACGGTCCTGGTGATCTTTGGAATCCCCCAGGGCTGGGGGAGGGAGTTTTCTCCTGGAGGAATCCCGGTGGTGAGATTCAGTCCTGGTGGGAGTTGGGCGGTTCCGTGGTGTTGGTGGCTTCTTCTGTGGGATAACCTGCACCTCCATCTTCAGGTGTGTTTTGGGAATGAGGTGGGAAATGAGGGAAGCTGTGCCAGCTCCTGCACGGAAATTAGGGATCATGGAATGGTTTGGGTTGGAAGGACCTTAAAGTCCATCCAGTCCCACCCTGTGCCGTGGGGACACCTTCCACTGTCCTGGGATGCTCCAAACCCTGTCCAACCTGGCCCAGGGATGGGCAATCCAGGAATTCCAGGATGCAGCCCTCCTAATGCAAAGAGCTCCCTTCAAAACCCATTCCCTTCTCCTGCTCCACCTCTTCCCAGTGTGCTGGGAATTATTCTGAACTTGGAGCAATCCCTGCGCGTACAGGAGGGAGCAGTGCCCAAACCAGGATTTCTAACTCCAGAACTTCCTTGAGCGAGTGGTTATTTCCTAAAAATACCTGTAAGGACGACAGTCCAGGTGGGTGTGATGCCAGCAGGCTGGTGCCAGGTCTCCTGCCTTTCCGTGGGAATGGTGGCATCACAGCTGAGCACGTGAGTCCTGGGGAAGAGAAGGGAAGTATTCCACGTCTCGCAGTCCAGAGAGACTGGAGATCGTGTTAAAGGCAGCAGAAATACTGTGGAATTTCCTTTGAAGGAGTCACTTCTCTGTTGTCCCTCTCAAAGGCACTCCATAATTAGGGAACAATTGGTGCCGAGTCAGCCAGACGAGGAAACCTCGCGTTGAGCTGAGCTGGGAAAGTTGGAAACATCTGGATAAAAATACAGATGTAAATCTATCCCTCTGTAACGAGGCTGGAAACATCCCCAGGAAGTAAATCCTGGATTTTTAGGGTTGTTTTAAACAGAACAAGCAGTTTTTGGGTGAGGAGTTGCTCCTCTGGCTCTTCCCCCTCTGCTGTGTCCGTGTTGGTGAAGGACCAAATTCCTTCTCTGGGAATGTTCTCCCCACTCTGAGCGTCCCTCTTTGTTATCCCAAGGGTTTAATAAGGAAAAAACCCAAATAGATGGAGAGAGGAACTCTAAACCCTCGGTTTCCTTCTTCCCACTCCTTCCATGGCAGCTGCTTCTCTTCCAAACTTTCCAGGCAGCGCCAGGAAAGTCTTTAATTAGGGAAATCAAACTCCTCCCGGCAATGAGGCTCCCATTAACGGATCCTGCAGCTCCTCTGGGAATGCCAGGAAACGGCTCCAGCGGATCTGTTGGTAGCAATGTGCTTTTGATATGTAAATGGATCCCAGGAACACAGAATATATGGAGAATATCCCGGATGCTTTGTAGAATCCATTCTGTTAAGGCTGCAAAGCATTTTTCCTTGTAATCCCTGTTTTACCACACTCATAACGTCTGGAAGTGTCCACCTTTGATCTGAAATTTTCCTTGGTTGGGCTTTGATCAAAGTCCTTAGGCTTTTTTTCCCCCTCCTCCCTTAATTCCCTGGAAAAATCCCTCCAGCTGCTGTGCATTTTGGGATGAAAACTCTTAAACAAACCCATCCCCACACCATTATTTTTTGAAGCTGAAGCTGCGGTCTGGGAACGAGCAGAATTCCAAACAGGAATGTACTGCTTGTGATTCCCTTGTTCTTTGCCGTGTCTGCAGCTCCCATGTGGGGGTTCTGGACTAGAAAGATGGAATTCTCACCCCAGCACTGGAATTTGGGGGGAAAGGTGCTGCATTGTGAGTTGCTCCTGTTTGGGAGCCTCTTCCAAATTCCTTTTTTATGTCCTGCTTCGGGAAAACATGGCAGGGTGTTTCCAGCAGGGCCTGTCTGGGATACCCTGCAGATCGTCACCTTTCCTTGGGTTCTCTTGGAGATGTTCCCTCCCTCTCCAGGTATCCCGGAGCAGCTCCTCCAGACAACTTCTGTGGCATCCTTGCATCTCCATCAGCGCCAGGCTGACTTCGGCCAATCCAAAGCTGGGATTGCTCATCCTCTGCCCTGGCTCCCTGCGGATGAGCGGGACCAGCGGGTGTTTCTCTTCAGTCGGTCAAACAGCTGGGAAAAAGGGAATGTTATTTAGGAATTCATGCTGGTTTTGGGCATTCCAGGTTTTCCACCGTCCCTTTTGCCGCTGGAGCCGTGGGCCTGCAGCTTCCTGAGGCCTCACGGCCGCTTTCCCTGTTCCCTCTCTCCCAGGTACGACACCCCGGCGTCTTCCAAGAAGAAAGTCCGGCCCAAGGACCGCAACAAGCTGTCCACGGAGGAGCGCCGGAAGCTCTTCGAGCAGGAGGTGGCCCAGCGGGAAGCCCAGAAACAGCAACAGCAGCTCCAAAACCTGGGAATGACGTCCCCGCTTCCCTACGACTCCATGGGCTACGGAACGGGGCACCACAGCTTCCTGGGGTACCCGCCGGGCTACCCCATGCAGGCCTACGTGGATCCCAGCAACCCCAACGCCGGCAAGGTGCTGCTGCCCACGCCCAGCATGGACTCCATGTGCTCTCCGGCGGGATACGAGCATTCCCAGACTTTGGCGGGGCACGCGGCGGAGCCGGCCCTGAGCGCGGCGCAGCCGGTGCCCGTGGTGCAGCACGTGGCCGCCGCCGTGGAGGTGACCGCGCCGCAGTTCGCGGCGCCGGGCGACGCCGCCGTGGTGCACCCGGAGGCCAACGTGGCCGTGCTGCCGGTGGCCGCGGCCGGGGCGGTGCAGAGCCAGGGCTACGGCGTCTGGGATTCCGGCCAGCAGCCCGTGGCCGTCCAGCAGCCCTACTCCCCGGCCCAGTCCCAGCCGGCCATCTACTACCAGGGCCAGACCTGCCAGACCGTCTACGGAGTGACCTCGCCCTACTCGCAGAGCACCCCGCCCATCGTCCAGGTAATTCCGGCTGGGAGCGCCCGGGGAGCCGGCTGGGAGGAGCCCTGGAGTTACGCTGCTCTCCTTAGCTCTTCTCGGGGAACTTCCTGCCCAGGAGTAGGAGAAAAGCACGTTCCAGGGTGTTCTCCGTCTACGGGCGGCGTAAATTAGAGGATCGTGGAATCCTGGAATGCGTGGGGGTGGAAGGAACCTTAAAGAGGATCCGGTGCCACCCCCTGTCATGGCCGGGACACCTTCCACTACCCCTGGCTGCTCCAAGCCCTGTCCCGCTCGGCCTTGGACATTCCAAGGGATGGGAGATAGTGAGAACATCCAGGGATGGGGGATATTGAACACTTCCAGGGATATTGAACACTTCCAGGGATGGAGGATACCGAGAACATCCAGGGATGGGGGATATGGAACACTATAGGGATGTTGAACTCTTCCAGGGATATTGAACGCTTCCAGGGATATTGAACTCTTCCAGGGATACTGAACACTTCCAGGGATGGGGGATATTGAGCACTTCCAGGGATGATGATTCCATAGTTTTTGGGGCCCATCAGGAATTTGCAGCTTGCAGGAGTATTTTGGTTTTTTGACTGTTGATGGGGAGATTTGTGGATAAAAGCTGAGTAAACGAGTAAAACATGGATGTGGGAGCTCAACTTCCCCTGGCTTTTGGAAGTAAGAGTCTGGAGCTACCAGAAGTAATTATATTACAAAAATCTAAGGATAATATTAGGAAGGAATTCCAGGCTGGGAGGGTGGGGAAGGGCTGGGCTGGAATTCCCAGAGAAGCTGTGGATGATCCCTGGAGGTGTCCAGGGCCAGGTTGGACGGGGCTCGGAGCACCGTGGTCTTGGTGGAAGCTGCGCTCCCGCAGTAAAGGTTTTTTTTTTTGGGAAGAGCAGCTGAGTGTGATTCCCTGTTCCAGAGCTATGCCCAGCCAGGTCTCCAGTACATCCAGGGCCAGCAGATCTACACGGCTCATCCGCAGGGAGTCATCGTGCAGCCCCCCACGGCCGTCGCCACCATCGTGGCGGCCGGGCAGCCCCAGCCCATCCAGCAGGTGAGGATCCGGAGGGATGGCGGAGGGTTTTCCCGTGGGATAAAGAGCTGCCGGGGCCCCTTCGGTGACCCCCTCACGACTTTCTCTTCGTCCCTTCCGTGCTCTTTGCAGCCAGAGCTGGTGGTCACCAACAACCTCCTGGATCTGCCTCCGCCTTCCCCGCCCAAACCCAAAACCATCGTCCTCCCTCCCAACTGGAAAACGGCCCGGGATCCTGAGGGAAAGATCTACTACTACCACGTGGTCACCAGGTGGGTGTGGACATCGCTGAGCCCTGTCCCCAGGTGCCACATCCAGAGGGCCTTGAGGTCCCTCCGGGATGGGCGCTCCACCCCTGTCCAGGGACAGCCCTTTCTGTGGAGGAGTTTTCCCAATATCCAACATGAACATCCCCTGAGGCCGTTCCCTCTTGTCCTGTGGCTTGTTTATTGGGAGAAGAGCCAAGCTCCCGCCTCCATAGGAAGAAACACGATTTTCCCGATGTTTTTCCTACACTTTTCCCATCAGTTTTGGAAAGAACCAGGCTTCGGATCAATCCCTATGAATTTACCTGAAATTAAAATGAATTTTAAGCTTCTAAAAAGGGCTTTTGTTAAAAATTTCCCACTCCATTGGAGGTGTGGATGGTGAGCCACCTCTGAAGGGATAAGCAGGAATTTTTTCTTCCATACCCATTTCCTGCTGTCAGTTCGTGTTCTTGGTACACATTTCCCTGCATCCATGAATCTTTCCCATCTCCCTTTTGGATTCCTCCCTGCTCCCTGGCACACAGCAGAGCAGGAGCCCTTCAAACACCTGGAATTCAAAGCAGTGGAGCAGGGGTTGGTGAGCTGTGTTGTTTGGAGGTCTCGGGATGAGATGAGGAGACCCGAGGGAGCCTTGCTGGAGGCTGAACCTTCCCCGGGCTCACTGCTGGGATGTTCCCTCCCACCTTCCCATGCTGGGAATTCCATCCCGGTGATGAACATCCCTTGATCCCACAGTGTCACCGCGGTGGAAAACGGCGCCAATTCCCCTTTTTTTCAGTTCTTCCTGCTTGGTTTTAACCTCCTCCAACTTAGAAACCTTCAAAATAAGAGCAAGGCCGTGAATTCCGCGTGCCAGGAATTCTGAGGGCTGATGGAATCCGGATGTCCCAGCTGATGGGCTAATCCACGAGCGGGTCCCAGTTTCTCTAGGGAGGTGACAGTGGTCTGCTTTCCTTCCTCCAGGCAAACCCAGTGGGATCCTCCAACCTGGGAGAGCCCCGGGGACGACGCCGGCCTGGAGCACGAGGCCGAGATGGACCTCGGCACCCCCACGTACGACGAGAACCCCATGAAGGTGAGGGAGACAAATCTTTGGGATGGACCGTGGGATGGGAGGTCACCGTGGAGCCGGGAGGTGGCAGGGGGACAGAAGTGACCCCGGGTCCTTGGGAGTTGGCTCCATTGGCCACGCTCAGGGCTCGGCTGTTCCGGCCACAGCTCGAGTGGACACTGGACTTCCCTGAAGTTCTGCTCTGGATTCCAGCCTGGGTGTGGAGCTGGCCAGAAAAATGGGAGCGAGGGGGAATAATGCTGAAAGAGGACAAACTAAGGGTGCAGCTTTCCCTTACCTTTCTGATTCCTTAAAAAGCTGGAGAAAAGCCATGGAAAGAAAGGAATCAATTGTCCCGCTGCTCCGGTGCTCCCACATTCCCGGGATTTTCCTGGAGGTGTTGTCCGTCCTGCAGCACCCAGGAACGTCCCACGTGGCTGCTGTTGCCTTTCCATGTGCTGCCAGGATCCCAGGGGTTAATCCTGTTCCCGCAATGCCTCTGAGTGCTCCAGCCAGGATTCCTGGTGAAATTACGGACAAATATTTATCTCCCTGGAAAAAAGTTAATTGGAAAATGAGCTCAGAGCTGGCACTCCCTGCTCAGCCAAGGGGCTGTTGCTTCCACAGAGGAATCCAGGGAAACCTTTTCAAGGATTTTTATCCCTGGATCAGTGTCACATTTATCCCATGACATTCCCTGATATTCCGGGATCTTGGGGTTGCAAATATTGTTGAAGGATATTGGGATTGAGTAAGAAAATGTTAATTGGAGGCTCTAAAGGGAGATTTGAAGCTGGAATAGCTGGGAAATGGGTCCCCGTGGAGGGATGAGCTGAAGTTCAGTGGTGGAGAGCAGCTTGGAGATGTTTGGGAACATCCCTGGGATGGGAACGAGGTGCTGAGGAGAAGGTTGGGCTCTTCGGAGCGAGGAAATGGAGCTGTGCTGGGGCTTTCCAGCTTGGGAGTTGTTTTCCTATGGAATTTTGAGGGTCTTGGTGCTGCCTGCACAGCAGAGGGTGCAGCAAGGGAAGGTGCTTCCATAAATGGGGGCTTTTGTCCCATAAATTGGGATAAAGAGGAGCCGAGGGCCGAGGTGACGATCCAAGGGCTTCACCTCAGGCCGGACACGAACCGGCTGCTCCTTCCAGGTTTTGTTGCTCACTCCAAACCCAAAATCCCTGAATTTCCCTGAATCCATGAATCCCTCATTCCTAAAAGAGCCGTGGTTCTGGCTGATCTCAGGATGGGGTGGTTCCTACTCACTCCAGAGCTTTAATTCCTTTTCTTCCGGGCCAGGATGGCCGGAAGGTCGGGTTTTTCCTGGCACTGAATTCCCATGGTCGCAGCTCCTGCCTCCGACGTTTCCACCCTGAAATTCCAACCAACATTCCTTGGATTTTTTACCCTCCTCCCCACCCCGCACCTTTCCCAAATGGATTAAACCCACCCGGGAGGGATTAAACCCACCAGCACCGCGGCTCTGGCGTCTGACAGCTGCTGCTGCTATTCCCGGTGTTCCCGGGCCGTGGGGGAGGATTTTGATGGAAAGGCACAAGAGGAGTGGGAAGCCAGGATCACTGTTCCCTTTAAAGCACACTCGAAATCCTGTTTTTCCCTTGGAAAATGCCTTTTCTGCGGGAGTGGCCCAGCGGGAAGGCTGGCAGGGACACTGGGCTGGATGCTGAAGGTTTTGCATCCTTTTAGATGGAAAAAGCTTGGATTTGGGCTGAGTTGGTCTCTGCCCATTGGTTCTCCATGGAGAGGTTGGTGTCAGTGGAGCAGATCCCAGCTGCTGGAAAAGAGGATCCCAGTCAGGCTCCTCCAGATTTTCCCGAGCATTTGGCTTCTTGATCCCATCCCAGGCTGCTTTTCCCCCCCATCTTTGTGGCTTCTCCATTCCCATCTCCTCAAGAGGCTGGAAAATAGGGACAGAACCATTCTGGGGATTTTCCTGTGTTAGTTTTCCTGGCAGCCTTTGGATTATGGGGTTTCACTTTGGAGGGGTGAGGGAAGAAGGCCTTGATAAGGAGGTTTTGATATCAAAATAAATTCAGGATGGAATTTTACCCTAAAATGAGGAAGAATTCTCCAAGGAGGAATTGGCACCTTGGCAGAAGGAGGAGCTTGGAAACGGAGTTTTCATTTCTCCTCCTCCTCTTTCCCTGTCCATTTTGACACCGATATTTGCCCTCATCCCACATGGAGAGGGGTTGGATGGGGAAGGCTTTGAGGATGGAGAAGGGTTTGGTGGAGAAGAATTCGGTGGTGAAGAAGGGAGTGCTGATGGAGAAGGGATTCATCCTGGAGAAGGGTTTGGGGGTGGAGAAGGATTTGGGGTGGAGAAGGGATTGGTTATGGAGAAGAGTTTAGTGATTTAGAAGGATTTTGGGGGTGGGGGAGGATTTAGTGATGGAGGAAGGGATTGGTAATGGAGAAGGAATTTGGGGGTGGGGAAGGATTTGGTGGGGAAAGGTTTGGGGATGGAGAAGGATTTTGGGGTGGAGAAGGATTTGGGGCAGTAGAAAGGTTTGGGAATGACAAAGGGTTTGGGAAGGGTTTGGGAATGACGAGGGGTTTGGGAACGACCAGAGGTTTAGGGTTTGGGAATGAGGAGGGGTTTGGGAAGGGTTTGGGAATGACAAAGGGTTTGGGGAGGGTTTGGGAATGACAAAGGGTTTGGGAATGAGGAGGGGTTTGGGAAGGGTTTGAGAATGATCAGGGGGTTTAGGGTTTGGGAATGACCAGGGGTTTGGGGTTTGGGAATGATGAGGGGTTTGGGAATGCCGATGGAGCACTGCAGGGTTTGGTTCCGGAGCCATCCGGAGCCATCTGCTCCCCATTCCCAGCCTTTTGAAGTGGCAGCCGAGCCTGGGGCCGGAGCTTTGATGTCCCTGCTCGGGCCAAGCCTGGGCCATAAAACCTCCCTGGCACGGCTGATTTACACCCTGTGCCTTCCATCCCAGGATTTTGCAGCTCTGCCCTCCAGCCGGGCACGTTTTTAGGGATTGAAAGGGATTTTTTTCCCTGCTTTTTTTCAGTGTTAAATACTTTTTAAAAATGTTTCTTTTTGTTTTAATTAAAAGAATTTTTGGGACATCATCAAAGAGCAGAAGGAGAAGGGAAACCTCCCCCAGCTTTCCAGACCTTTAACAAATCCTTTTGCTCTTCCCGTCCTTACAATCCGAGTTGGGATGACCTGGATGCCAGACCTCTCCCAGGAAATGGTGCTGGTGCAGGGATGCTGCTTTTCCCTTCTTAGGCTCCAAGGAGATTGCAGAGCTTGGGATGGGATCGTGTGGGAGGTGGGTGTGGATCCATCCCGTGAAGGGATGGGCTCCGGGATGCAGCTGGAGCGGATTCTACCTGTTAGTAAATCAGGGATCAGTACTCGGGGAAGCAGCCAGAAATTCCGAGAAAATTCCCTTTATCTTGACTGGAGCTAAAGATAATCCTCCGTGTGAATGCTTGTGGGGGGCCCCAGCCCTCCTAGGGAATTCCTGAAGGAAAATCCACCACAGGGCTTGCTCCCACTATGGACCAGCCCCAGCACCCGGTCCTGCTCTTTTTCCAGCTTTTTTTCCAAAGAAAACAAGAGCAAGGAGTTGTCCCTGTGCCTCCCAGCCCAGGAGTGTGCTGGGAATTGTGCCAGGATTGGGATGGGAAATGTGTCGGGACCAAGGTGGGGAGTGCCAGGAGCAAGGCTGGGAAATGCTGGGACTGGGCTGGGATCAGACTGGGAATTGTGCCTGGATTGGGGCAAGGAGCGTGCCGGCATCGGGATGAGGAGCTCCCTGGGATTGGGCTGGGAAATGCCTGCTTTGGGGTGTGGAGCATTCCGGGACTGGGCTGGGGAGTTCACCAGGAATGAGCTGGGAAGTGTGCCTGGATCAGGCTGGGATTGGGCTGGGGAGTTCACCAGGAATGAGCTGGGAAGTGTGCCTGGATCAGGCTGGGATTGGGCTGGGGAGTTCACCAGGAATGAGCTGGGAAGTGTGCCTGGATCAGGCTGGGATTGGGCTGGGGAGTTCACCAGGAATGAGCTGGGAAGCTCACCTGAAAGTTCACCGGGATTGAGCTGGGGAATGCACCAGGACTCGGTGGGCTAAGGCTGGGAAGAGCACCAGGAGCGGGCTGGGAAGCTCACGGGACCATGCTGGGAAATCCCTGGTTTGGGGTGGGAGCGTGCTGGCATTTGTCTGGGAATTGTACCTGGATCAGACTGGGAAACGTGCGGGCCTTGGGCTGGGAAGGGTGTTGGGAATGGGCAGAGGAGTGCACTGGAATGGGCCTAAAAGCTCTTTGGGATCGGGCCGGGAAGATCTGGGCTGGGCCGGGGAGCGCGCTGGCATTGGGCTGGGAAGCTCCCTGGGAAGGGGCCGGAAGCGCGCGCTGCCCGCCGGGCGGTGGGACGGGAGCGCCGTCCCCAAGGCGGGCGCAGGGAAGCGTTGCCATCCCCGCGCTGCCCTCGGCAGTCTTCCAAGAAGCCCAAGACGGCGGAAGCCGACACGTCCAGCGAGCTGGCCAAGAAAAGCAAGGAGGTGTTCAGGAAAGAGGTGAGGGANTGCAGTGCCTGAATCCCTACCGGAAGCCCGACTGCAAGGTGGGCCGGATCACCACCACCGAGGACTTCAAACACCTGGCACGCAAGGTGGGAATGTGGGGGGTGCGGGGACACGGGGACACGGGGGTGTGGGAACACAGCGGGTGCAGGGACACACGGATGCAGGAATGCGGGGACGGAGAGGGCACAGGGACGTGGGATACAAGGACCTGGGAACATGAGGAGCACGGGAATATGGGGACATGGATGCAGAGACCCAGGGACGTGGTCACACACAGGGTATGGGGACAAAGGACGTGGGGTACAGGGACATGGGGATGTGGGACATGGGAGCACGGATACAGGAACATGGGGACACAGGGACAGTGGGTACAGGGACACAGGAGCATAGGGACATGGGGACACAGGGACACGGGCATGCGGAAACATGAGGAGACAGGGACACGGGGTACGGGGACATGGAATGTGGGACTCGGGGACATGGAGAGTGCAGGTTCGTTGGAATGTGGGAAGTGGGGACAGTGACATGGAGTACAGGGACATGAAGGTGTGGGTGCATGGGGACACGAGGGATAGAGGGATATGGAGACAGAGGGAACGTGAGGGGTATGGGAACTTGGGAATACAGGGACGAGGGGGATGTGGGACATGGGACACTGGATACAGGGAGACGGGGATGTGGGACCGAACACTGAGGGTACAGGGACATGGGGACACAGGGATAAAGGGACATGGGGACACTGGATACAGGGACACGGGCATGTGGGACATGGGAACACAACGGGTACAGGAACATGAGGATAAAGGGACATGGGGACCTGGAGACACAGGGGCATGGGCTAGAGGGACATGGGGACACGGAGGGTACAGGAGCATGGGGACACAGGATACAGGGA